>VDFB02058242.1:279829395-279973979 GCA_007258455.2 Sequoia sempervirens | reverse complement strand
GATGCTATGGTTGCTCGCTTGGTTATTGTGTTGGCTTTCCCCTCAAGTCCTATAGAGGTGGACCTCCCTTAGTTGTTGCTATTGAGGTGGGCGGTCCTCCTATGGAGGTGGAGGTTAAGGGAGTTGGTTATTTATAGTTGTGGTGGTTTAGTTGATTTTATCATCTTCTCCAATAGAGGGGAGCTCACTCCTTTAGAGGTGAAGATGGAGTTGGTGTCTTGTTACTAGGTGAGTTTGTGCTGTTGGAAAGCTAATTTCTTGCAGGTGGTTTACACCACAATGATCTCTATTCTTTTGGGTTCAGATTTGAATGATCTGAGAGGTTGGTTTGCTAATGCCTAGCTGCTTCAGGCGATGTTTAAGTTTGTCAAAGGGGTTTCTAGTCCTAGATAAAACCAAGTTGTAATTGGGCTTTGGGCCCATGCTTGTATGTTTTATGTAGCCCGTGTTGTCATGTTAATCTTTTAGAGGTTGTTGTTCAGTTGCTTTTGGTGTATGATTTTTCTTTTTATGCAGCTTGCTCTTCTTTGTTAGGTTGACGGTTCCCTTCAAAACCATTATGTACTAGGTTTTGGGCCCCATAAAAACTCGTTTTTAACCCCTAATAAAAAACATGATTTAAAATAAATATCATTTCATAAGATTGTTAATCCTCACAAAACATTAGAAGGATTTATTTAATTTACGTAAAGTTAAGTTGAAATACAAAATTGAAAAATTTTAAACTTTGAATAGTTTTGACAAAATTAATATTTGCAAGTTCAAACTTGCACATGAATGTGACCACCATATGCAAACAAACTTGACATACAACAATACGTCGGGTGACATGAAAGGCAATGTCACAAAGCAAAATATGAAAAAATAATCCAACAAACTTCAATAGAATAATATATGGTAAAACAACATTGTGTAAATTCAAGCAATAGGATTACGATAATAAAGTGCAACATGGTGAAATGCAACAAATCCAAGTAAATGGAGTGCAACAAGTCCCCTAGAATATAAATGTGAAAAATAATGATATATGAATATAATGCAACTTATTATGCATGAGAAAGGAAGGATAACACAAACGCAACTCAACAAGACTCTATCGAGAAAAGGGGCCTACAAAAGGATTGCTTAGATCTACTATCCAAATCTAGCCACAATAAATCAAATACTTCTTACAAAATCTTTGTACCTGCACCAACCCAATAGAGACACCAATCCTGACTACTAAGCACCAACTTAGCAAGAGATGTCAATCTCTTCTATTGAGAGGCAACGACCTCTAAATGAACAAAAACTTCTTCTTGAATATTGATCCCTCAATAGAAGATGATTATTTGATTCCCCTTAAAAAATATACTTGCAATCTTTTACATATTTTTCCCTCTTCAAAAATCTACTTGCAACTAGAAATATATTAAATTCAAATCCATGCTCTTCTCCTCACCCATTCATCTCCTTTATTACCCTCCTTGTCCAAGGGAGGCGATTGCTTAGAAGGAAGGTGCCTCTTCCAAGAAGGGTCAACCCCTTTCAAAAATAATATATTTATTTTAATTTGTTTCCCCAAAGTGGGGTGACTTCACCAAAGAAATAAATTTAACCCTAATTTTTATCATAACAAGGGAACCAGAAAATAAAGGGGTGATTACATCATTATGGACGATTTTAAATGGGGTGATTTCACAAATGTGGGCACCAAAATTTATCTAATTGAGATAATTTTAAGTGGCATTTCCTTCCTTCCTTGACAACTATTAGATAATGATTTTCTTTGATAGCAATATCTTTTGACATCAATGACAATTAACTCCAACAATGATACATTACTTTGTGTTTATTTCCTTGAAAATCTATGAATTATTTATTTTGGGTAATGATTATTGGCAACGTCTAACCAACCAGCACATTTGACTGTATTTATTAATTAATTGAAAATAAAAAAATGCATTATATTTTGATTTTCAATAAATTAATATATATGATCAAATGTGCAATCTAATGACTACATAGACAATTCAATGTCTATTCATAATTACCTTTGGAAAAATCTCCCCTTCACATGATAGTCTTCCTATAATTTTAATTGTTTTACAATAAATATGTGTAAATATAGCCATCATAAACAGAGCCATACGGCCATCAAATTTAGGCCATAGTGACTCCCGCTTACCGCAAAGTGACGCCATCTTGTAAAGTGACAGATATACCATAAATAGCCGTCAGTCCACCTCCCACTCTTACTGGCGAAGCGACTTTAAGCCAGTCAATGCTTTCACAAAGTCCTCTAAAAAGACGTGTAGGAATTGCTAGAACAATTATCCCATCCACTAAAAAGCTTATCTCCCTACCCCAAAAATCTTCTCAACGAGACTGAACGGAGTATCCCAATTCAACTTGCACGACATTTATCTCTATTCCAACTCGTGTGGACATTACAATTTTTATTTTAGCTCTTACACTAAATTGCGGCGCTCGTATGTTTATCAGATCTGAAACGGGTTTAGAGAAGTTGGTGTTTATAATAGTTGTCATTTGACTCTGAAATCATATCCCGTGGGCGGTGGTCTACTTCCAAACTTCATTTATAGACAAACTGCAACCCAATACGTAATAAATGAGCGACAATTAGCAAGCTTTCTCATCTGCAGAGGGAAAGAAAAAGAAAAAGAAAAGATGATGGAAATTGAAAGAAATGGGGAGGTGGAGAAAGGCGAGAAAGAAAAAGAAGAGAATTCGCCAGTGGAGGAAGTGGCTTACACTGTGAGCACACACGATGATCCATCAATTCCAGTATGGACATTTCGGATGTGGTTTTTGGGGCTGCTGTCGTGCATAACACTGTCGTTTCTGAATCAATTCTTTGGGTACCGGAAGGAGCCTCTGGTCGTTACACAGATATCAGTACAGGTAGCAGCTCTTCCCATTGGACGATTCATGGCTTCTGTTCTGCCTACTACAAAATACAGAGTGCCTCTGCTGGGTCACGTTTCGTTGAATCCGGGCCCTTTCAATATGAAAGAGCATGTTCTCATTACGATCTTTGCAAACGCAGGCTATGCGTTTGGCAATGGATCTGCCTACGCTGTGGGGATTGTCAATATCATCAAGGCCTTTTACCGCAGAGACATCTCGATTGTGGCTAGTTGGGTGATCATCATCACCACACAGGTAATTTTACTTTAAATTTCTGAGTTCTTTCGTGTATTTTGCCATATAGTTTTTGATAGTCCTTGGTGCAATGCAGGTTTTGGGATATGGATGGGCTGGGCTTCTTAGGAAGTATGTTGTAGAGCCTGCACATATGTGGTGGCCTTCTACTCTGGTTCAGGTCTCTCTCTTCAGGTATATCCAACATGCTCTGTTTAGTTGAAGGTTAATGTTTGTTGCATACTTCTTGATGAGGTTATTAATTATTGTTGAATCGGGGGGTGATTTCTATTAAGATCTAGTTATTCTCATAATCTCGTCAGATTCGCTTACCAGTTACATAAGCTCTTCCTGTGTTTCCGAACTGTTAATTACTGGGTCTTATTATGTGAGGCTGTTCTGCTAATAATCTTTGTTTTTCTTTATAAGATTCTGTCTTGGTGGACAATGTTTGTAATGGTGGTGTGACTAAAGTTTCTCATAAAGCTAAACTATTTTACCCTGTTCTCTGGTGGGCGAAGAATTTTTACTCTGTTTTTTTTCATAGGTTTTTGGAGATGTTCTTCTTGTCCATAAAGCTGTACTCTTAGATCGCCTCGATCGATCTGTTAAGTCATTTATAGATACAAATTCTTTACTTCCTTTTCTTGTTGGCGGAGAAGGGATTACACATCACTTGCTTTTGTGTTGGCAGGGCACTGCATGAGAAGCACGATGGAAAGGGCATGTCTCGTGGGAAGTTCTTCTTTATTGCAATGACCTGCAGCTTTTGTTATTACGTATTTCCTGGTTATCTATTTTCGACCTTGTCGAGCGTATCATGGGTGTGTTGGATTTGGCCTCGTTCAGTCACAGCACAGCAGATTGGATCTGGAATGAGAGGGCTGGGACTTGGTGCCTTTGCTTTGGATTGGAGTTCAATAGCAGCATTCCTCTTCAGTCCTTTGATTTCTCCATTCTTTGCTATTGTAAATGTGTTGGTTGGCTATTTGCTGGTGGTATACTTTGCTGTGCCTCTGGCTTATTGGGGGACTAATACATACAACGCCAAGAACTTCCCTATTTTTAGCTCACACTTATTTAATGCTCAAGGCCAGAACTACAATATTACAGCTATTGTGAACAACCGATTTGAGCTGGATCACGCAGCCTACGAGGAAAATGGGCAGATACATTTGAGCCTGTTTTTCGCTTTGAGCTATGGATTTGGTTTTGCAACCATAGCTTCCACGATTACCCATGTTTCTCTTTTCTATGGAAGGTAGGTTTTTGTTAAGGTGGTTTGATGATTGTGTCTTACGGGTACCCAATATTTTGCTTTCGATTTTTGACACAGCAATGTTTGTTTGTTTTGATGTACTCTGTTCAGGGAAATATGGCAACGGGCCACAGCATCTAGAAGCAGTTCACCTGATATCCATACTAAATTGATGCGCAAGTATGCAGACATCCCACAGTGGTGGTTCTATGCGCTCCTGACTGGTACTTTGGTTGTTTCCTTTGCAATTTGTGAGTTTTACAAGGAACAGGTGCAGCTTCCATGGTGGGGTTTAATCCTGGCTTGTGCTTTAGCATCCCTTTTCACTTTACCCATCAGTGTTATAACAGCCACCACTAATCAGGTAAAACTGAAATATATTTAGGAAGTATGGCTATGGTTGTTAATTTGTTGTATATTCTGTCGATGCATGGAAGATCCTAATTCAAGTTACTGTACAGACACCGGGGCTGAACATCATTACGGAGTACATAATGGGATACATTCTTCCTGGAAAGCCCATAGCGAATGTTTGCTTTAAGGTTTATGGGTACATGAGTATGAGTCAAGCGGTTGCATTCTTGTCAGACTTCAAGCTGGGGCATTATATGAAAATCCCACCTCGCTCCATGTTTCTTGTGCAGGTATCTTCTGTAATACCCTCTCCTTTACAGCTTGGAATTTCATAGTCAACAAGGAATCTCCATTATAAGAACAAGAATTGCATTACGTCCCCACACGTCTTCTAACAATATTTTAATATATAAAATAGCCATGCCCTTATCATTTAGTTTTTACTCATACCCTGATTCGAAGGCATCCTCAATGCCATGGATCCATCAAATGATGAGCTCTAAATAATGTAAGGAAAAACCCAAATAGTAGATCCAACGAATCTGGTCACTTCTCAAACCATCATCCATTAGGGAAGTGAAGTGAAGTGAAACATTATTGACTAGCTACGGCACTTTTACATTCCTATGCTATGGGAGCTGATTTTCTTGACCTATCTGTAATGGAGTCAAAACTCGTCATCAAATTGAGTGACGTGGTTTTTTACTCATGGATAGGATAAGTGAAGTATTCCCCATGACCATTGAATAGAGTCAAAATATTTTAATCTCTTCTGACAAGTGGCAAACAAATAGTTGCAGGGCATGGGTTTTAGAAGTGATGGCATCCTAATACGCTTGTCTGTTAAAATGCAGTTTATTGGCACAGTAGTGGCTGGAACGGTGAACCTGGCAGTTGCATGGTGGTTGTTGGAATCCATAGAGAACATATGCCAAGAGTCTCTC
Organism: Sequoia sempervirens; assembly: GCA_007258455.2. NCBI lineage: Eukaryota > Viridiplantae > Streptophyta > Pinopsida > Cupressales > Cupressaceae > Sequoia > Sequoia sempervirens. Next base: position 279,968,279 of record VDFB02058242.1, on the reverse strand, counting down.
CTCCCTTCGGACAGCCCGTGGACATGCCCAGGTGATCGAGTATTTTTTGATGCTTCGGTCATATGGGGTCTAGTGGGTCCTAGAAGAATATTTGGCACGCTCGGAGTTTATCCCCAGCTGAACTGGTTCTTTTTAGGGGGATTAATTGCTCCCATAATTGTTTGGGTGTTGCATAAAACCTTCCCAAATGTGACATGGATTCCTCTCATCAACATGCCAGTGTTATTGGGATCGACGGCTATGATGCCGCCAGCAACTAGCATGAATTATACATCATGGATCATCGTGGGAACCATTTTCAATTTCTTTATCTTTCGCTACAGAAAGGCGTGGTGGCAGCGGTACAACTATGTGCTGTCAGGGGCGCTGGATGCAGGGGTGGCGTTCATGGCAGTATTGTTGTACTTTACACTGGGGCTGGAGAATAAAAGCGTGGCCTGGTGGGGCACCGATGGCGAGCACTGCCCTTTAGCCACCTGCCCTACTGCTAAGGGCATCACTGTTGATGGCTGCCCTGCATTCTGATCCCCGATCATATGCCGTAAAAGTTTGACACCATAATATACGTTCTTCGCTATAGGGAGACAATATTATATGAAAGAAGTCGAATTATGTTTATGCTTTAAAGCTAACCGGCTTATATAAAAGATACAAGCCTTAAAAACAATTCGACAATCAATCCACTTGAACGGAATGAACACACCTCTCCTAAATTATGTAGGTGTCATGGTGAAATTTGGAGACCCCAAGTCCATTCCTATTTAGTTATGTATTTGTACCAATACAATTACATATAAATGAATGACATGTTGTTATGTATTTTTTTTTCTTAATTTATATTTAATGGCATCTTATTCATTTCTGTACATTTTTTTATACATTTTATTTATTGTATTTTAAAATTCAGGTAGTTATTCTTTGTATAGATTTCATCATTCTATTATCTTAGGTTATTCTTGTAAGTGTAGGATTGATTTTATATTTGTAGATTTGACCTTCAAATTTCTAAAATTAAAATTTGATTGACTACTACCCATTTTACTAATTATTGTGAGCTAATTAAATGTATTTTTATGTGATTTATTGTTGTGTATCAATATTTAAAGACATTCAATTGCACTCATTTTATAATCCTTTGATATCCTCTCCCATCCTAGATCATCCTTTGATATCCTCTCCCATCCTAGATCATTGGAGCTTTCAAGAGCAACCATTAGAAGAATACTTCAATTATTGCATTAAAAGAATAATATTTACTTTGATATCATCTAAGACAAATTTACATGATTGCTTGTTGCGTATCAATCATTAGCATGATTGTAAAGATAATCATTTTTAGGGGTTAACATGAGAGAACTCGTATCCTAGTGATCTAACATCCCTCTAAATTTATTATTAAACACAACCAATCTTTTTAGCAAAGAAAATATCAACAAAATTGGCAAAAAAAGTGCACAAGTTGCAAGATCATAATTGTGCAATAGAGGACAAAATTGCAAACATGGAAGTGATCTACAAGCATAGACTCAATCTACACAAAAACCTAGATCTTATGCTAAATTTGAAGCAAAGTTAGAGAAGATTTTCTTTTAATCTTGAGAGTTAAATTCTAATGACAACAATTTTATTCTTCTTCATCAATCCTAGAGCTAAGTACACCTAAACATAATTTGCAACTCATCATCATCTAAGAACTTTAGCAAGACCCTACTTATGACTGATGAATCACTATGTTTAGTGTCATCTTCTACTTGACATGGTCATCAAGGTTCTTCATCCCCAAATGTAGCTCTTGTGTACCTTCTACTCACTATACTTGGATTTGGGAACACTCAAACACTTAGTGACCTTCTTCTCGACACTTGGAGATATATGCACACATAAAAATAATATTGAGGAAAAAAATAGCATATGAAATTAAAATATGGGTCATCCTTTCAATCAACTTACCATTCCAAGTTTCAAAAATAAATTCATTTTTTGAAGGGTAATGATACAACTTAGGAAAATATTAACCAAATTGCTACTACTTCTACCTTTCCTTTATATGGACCAAATTCACTACAAATTTCACTAAGATTCAAGAGTTGATGGATAATGTTTTTCAAATATTGCTAAGTTCTAACTTGATTACACTCCCTTTGATTCATCCATTAGATCCAAACAAGCCACTTGCTTAGATATTTAATGACCAAGCATATTGTAACTTCCATACACTTAAGGGTTATTTTACTCAATCATTCATGGGCCTAAAAAATAAGGTAAATAGTTTAAGAGATAACAATTTGATCAAAGTTGAAGGTGCCAATGACAATAGAGATCCTTTGGTTGCACCTAAAAATAGCTAATTAGAAATCCATACAATTTAATTTCCACATATTTCACATAATGTTGAGGTGCATAATAATACACTTGCAAATGGTATCGAAACTAAATATGCATCATATACACATGCTTTTGTGAGATCTATTAAAACTAATGCCATATTTTCCTCTCCTCCTATTTATCCATTGTCTACACTTTTAGATGAGGAGATATTGTACAATTTTCTTTTATGGTCCATTATATATATTGGGTACTTTGAGATGTGTATCACGTACTAAGTTTCTTATTGATCCAACATGATAATATAATATTTGAATTGAAGAGTTGTTATTCAATTGACATATTAAACATAAATAATATGCATATTTTGAGATTTCATTGAAGATGACTAACCTAATGTTCAATACATTTGGATGCATCACTTTATAGTTGAAAATTGGACCTAAAGAACTACTAATTTATATTATGTGATATCATCTTCCAATAGATTTTGTGTTTTACATGGGAGACCTTGGATTGAACAATATAAAGCAATATCCTTTATTCTACATAAATGTGTCAAATTTGTAAATAAAAGAAAATATTGTCAAAATTGAAATGACTCATTTCAATCTAATATATATTGCTAGCATCATCCCATTATACACATTTTTGAAGACACTAGATGATGCACCTTGTGAGAGGGACCTAATATCATACCCAAGGTCAAAGGCTTATCTTAAACTAATGAATCCTTTTCTACTTATCTAACTCATCATAAATCTTCAAGCTAAAGGAGATGTTACCCAAGGCATTATGAACCATAATGAAATTATCTTAATGAGTGATAGATAGATTATACATAGATTTCATCTACTTTGATGGGATACGACCATCCTTATTCACAATGTTCTAAATTTTTTTATAAACACAACAATGTATAGGAAGATTGGAAAATAATGATACAAAGAAAGAACAAAAAATAGACCAAATAAAAAAGCAATACAAATACTTGAGTTTTGTTCCCAAAAGACTACATGGAAACCTAAAAAAGAGATTGTATTGCATCAAATTCCTACCTTTCCTCCCACAAAAGAAACGAGAAATATACATAAGAAAAATACTTAATACATGACACTAGTGAATCTTGTGTTTGTGACTTGCATGAAGGAGTACGAAGAAGAGACACATGCAATAGAAAAAAACAAGAAAAGAGAAAGAACAAGAATGGATGAATGTAGAAAAAATTGATAATTAATGTTTGGATGATGGTGAGTCTTTGGAGGTAAATTTAACCCTCCAAAGTTATTTCAATGATTCATGAACATCACCATGGCATATATAACTAAAATTTATATTTGTTTTTTTTTGCTTCCTTATTGGCTTTTCTTACATTTTAGCCTTTTTAATTATACCTTGTTTTTTGTGTGTCACATATTGGGAAGAGGTTATAAATATGACTCAATAAGAAAATAACAATATCAAGTCACCTAAAAAACATAAAGTTGCAAAATAGACAGAGAACCCAACAACCCCATGAGAAACATAATATCAAGCTCCAATATGATAAAAATGGGGAATTACCCAAAAAATAATCACAAATACTTATTAGTCTCATATACATAGTGTGTGTCAATCCCAAATGACATTTTTTGGAGTATAATATATAAAATCAAAGAAACCACCTAAGAAAAAAGGTAACAATCTAGGGAAGACCACATAGCATGTCTATCCATATTTATATGAAATGAGAGAGTTTGATTCACTGCTAGAAGAATAACTTGTAATATTGACCAAATTAATAGGGGTGAAGCTTGTTTTGCCAGTTCTACTATTATTAAAATTATAATTGATAGGGACTTCCACACCATAAACACCAAGTGGCATTGAAACTTGGAACATAAATCTTTCACCTTGAGTATCACCTTTTGTTGGAATTAGGGAACTAACAAATTCAGTAAAAGTATTTTCTTAAGCCACAATAACCTCTTTTCCTTTTCCCTATTATGAAGAACTAGGAGACTTCATGCATCATCATTTTCCTTGATTATTGTAGACTTGACATGGGGAACTTGGGTAGCATCATGTGTTATGGGATCATTATTATGTTACACAAATTTCATTTTATCAACTTGTCCCCAAACTTGTTGATGAACACTATCAAATCTATTAAATTTTTTGACTTCATCTTGACTACTTTTAACTTTACCGAAGACCTACAAGGACACAAAGTGAATGGTGAGTTCTCTCAAGAATTCAGTGAGAGTTTTTAACATTTAAAACAATAATTATTCCTTGCATTGTGAAGGAATTGTAATACTTTAATAGATAAAATTAACCATTTAATCTAGCTTAAAACTTGGATAATTTCATAGAGCAAGACATATATAATCGAAGTGAATATCAAACTAGTTAATCTTATCTTTTTTGGATAGACTAACCCAAATAGGAAGGAATCATTCCCAACTACATGCATATAAAGACATACCAAACACATGACTGATAGATTCATTCATACCACAATATAGACACTTGTTGACATTAGTTTTAAAAATAATAATAACCATCTAAAGAATGAATTTTTAGGTTCCAAACATGAGGAAAAAATAATCTTAAACCTTTTAGTTCTCAAAAACTGATATAATTTAATCATATGGTATTAAGCTTACCCATCAACTCTTCAATATAACTAACTAATGAATTTATATTTGATTGTGGCTAAGTGAATTTACAATTCCAAACTAATGAATCCTTTCCCACTTATCTTACTCATCATAAAACTTCAAGCTAAAGGAGATGTTAACGAAGGAATTATGAACCATAGTGAAATTATTTTTGACTGTTAGGTAGATTAAATACATAACTTTTATCCACTTTGATGGGATAAAACCATCTGGTTGTTCACAATATTCTCAAAATTAATGATTCCCTTAGAGTCCCTCTCCATAGTAGACAAATCCATAACTGAGGGAAAAGGGTTATCTTTATAAAATAGGTTCCACCAAATAGTTTTTCCTTCATAAACAATCTTCTCATAATTAGATAGGCCCTTAGTCCCTTGATAAATTCCCATGCTTTCCATATAGACCCAAAAATAGGAGAGTTTCCCAATTTGAATTTAGTAGGGATAAATAATATGTCAATCAAGTGATCTAGGGCCTAGGTGTAAATGTAGAGCCCCTCCGTCATTTACCTTTTGGAGATTGGGGTAACTATTTATTTTTGTTTATTGTGTCATTTAAATGGTGTGGTAAACAAAATGGTTTTTTGTTTAATCTATTAATTACATCAAAATTTGCCTTCAAGGGAACTTATATGAATTTAGAAAATCAAAATAATGATTAAATAAATTAAGCTTACAAAATCTAGAGAAAAAAGTTATTATTTATAAATAAATTGATTTCATTCTTAAAAGTATTATATTTAATTATAATTGACAATTTATTATTATGTGAGGATAATTATGAAAAATAAGGCGATTCTTTAAAACGAATTTAGGAGATAAGATTGTGAACTGAAGTGTAAAAGCTTGAAAAAGATAAATAACTATTATTTCAGTCTTAATTAAGTATGGAAAGTAGAATGATTTTTTGAATTAGGATAAGGTGTTCATCTGATGTGGAAAGCAAAATAAAAAGATAGAAAAATCTCTCCTTGATCATGCATGGTGGGAAACTGATTTAGTAATGGGCATGGAATGCTTTTAAAGGGAGAGCTTTCTGGAAAAGAAAAGGGGAATATACATGTATCTTGCAAACGGGGATTGTCCTTATCAGATTATTTTTTTGGAGGATTATCGTGAAAGCTCTGCAATTTTCGGAGGGACGGGGGCTCACGACTCTGAAGGAGGGTTTGTTTGGGGGGGAAAGCCAAGGAGGCTCATCGAGTGGAGGAGGTTTGCTTGGTGGTTATGGGCTATGACTTGATGGAAGCAGATGTTATGGGCAATTTGATGAATACTTCTCAAATCTACAATTTCAGATAAGTTATGGTATTACTCTCCTTTGTCCTATCTTTGTTATAGGAGATTTCGATGTTATTCAATAGTTTATTTTCGGTAAATCATTAGATGTGGTATGGGTTTTCAAGTTCATTTAATTCGATGGCTAATTTCAACCTTTGCCTGTTATAAACGAGGTTGAAGGGGTTCAATTTTTCTTTTACCCTAGTGACTTGCTCATGAAATTTGATGCATGTAATTTTGATTTGCTACACACAGTCTCCCCCTTGTTTCTGTGATAGTCCCATTCTTGTCCTTTCTTTATTACTGAAATCTGAAACAGTGCACCTAGTATAGTGCGAGCCCCTTAATTTCTGAATGTTTTGGTTAATGTACCACCAATATCCTCCACGAGAATAAGGTACCTGTTTCAAATCATGTCAAGCTTGATGTTACACCTTCCTATCGTGTTTGCGGGCTAGATGCTGAGAAAGGTTGTGGAACTAGGCTTTATTCTTATCACTACACTTCATTGCATCTGTCTGAAAGTTTTCTTAAAACTGTGTTAACTGGATTTATACTATAGCCATACTTTGTACCCTCCTCCTTGTTTCCTAAAATGACATCATTTTGTTCCGTGAGCCTTCCAGCCATAGCTGTGGGAGATACAACATTTGTGAGTTTATGTCTTGTATATCCTTATCTCATAGTAAATTCAGTCTTAAGTTATGAAACATTGAATCGTTTAGTGATTATTGAATGTATGCCTAAATCTGGTCTAATCTTAGTCATGAAGAGTTTATAAAACAAGATACTCTTGAGGTTACGACATATGCTACCACTCTGACTTTGTTGCTTAGATACTCCTATACTATGAAATATCTTGTCTAAATTGAATAGTAAGATTTATTATATCTTTATCTGCCATCAAAAAACTTAGTTTCTCAAAGATACCTTTGTTACGAAGAGATGTGGGTTGCATTCCATGGGATGACAGTTATTTGAGGCATTTTATCAAGCAGTTACGCGCCTTGCCTAGGTTCGACATTTGCATACAAATCCACCTTGTGTTCATCTTGCAACCTTGGCAATCTATCGCAGCTGTAGAATCAGACTTTGGAGGGTGCATAAATTTAAATAGTGTTCCTGACGCAAATTGCAACCTGTCACATCTGTTATACTTGAAAATAGAATGTTGTAGAAGTTTAAAAGTTTAAATAATCTCTCTGATTTCATTATCAACCTCTCTCAGTCGCGCACCTGATCATAACAAGAAGTTTAAAGGTTTAAATAACCTGTAGATTCTACTGACAATCTATCGTGGTTGCAACACTTGAAAATAATGTTAATAATGTAAGTAGATGGTGATATCTTCAAATTCCATTATTCACTTTCTAATATACTTGGCAACCTGTCATAGTTACAACATTTAGAGTTGAGGTATTGTACATAATTAAATAGCCTCCCTGAAACCTTTGGTAATTTATCACAGTTGCAACTTTTAGACTTGCAATGGTGTAGTACATTAAATAATCTCTCTGATTTCATTGTCAACCGGTCTAAGCTGTGGCACTTGAACATAATAGGAAGTTTGAAGATTTAAATAATCTCTTTGATTTCATTCGTCATAACCAGAGAATGGAGAGTAAATAAAGGGATTTGCACATTATTTTAGTTTAAATTACTTTCATCTTGACCTTTTTAAAGATCGGTAAGTTGTAGAGGTTCAAGTAATATTGAACACTAGTTAAGATTTGATGATTCTAAATTAAGCTTCAATGAGCATTATATTTTCATTCAAGTATATAGACTCTAGATAAATTAGAGTGGGTTCATTTATATGATCATAACCTAGCATATATGTATTTGATAAGAAACAAGGGAATGAGTTTTATGTCCCTTTCTCATTACCCTATTTTGGCTGATTGCTTGAGGATCTCACCAATTACATTAAAAAATTATAGGAGTATCCTAGTTCTTACAATCTGTTCAGTACCATTGGGAAGTCAAAGATTAATCTATTAGTTTAAAAGTGCAAATTTATGTGAATAATGATTTGACTTTGGAGTAATTATTTATAGCTTATGAGTTAGTGACTCCTATATCGATCATTTAAGAGTGGAGTATCTAAAAGTTTTGATAAGATATGATAGAGAATAATAGTGGGGTAACACTCTAGGTTTAGATGAAGTGATAATGATCATAATAAAGAAGATGTTTACCTATGAATATGCTTAACTTGATGAAAGAGGTATTTTTTTTTGGGATTGTGTATATTAGAATTAATCGGCATCTTTAGCCATGGTTAAGTATTGTAGTAAACTTTATTTGATTTCATCTCGGGAGTTTTGTAAACTTGAATAAACACGATAAATTGTTCTTTGAATTGAGATTTCATTCTTAATTATTTCACTTGGATTGTTAGTTAGTGGATAACTTAATGACTATTCGAGTTTCTTATAAATGAAGTTCTTATATGGATAGTTGTTTAGAACCTTGAGATTGTAATTGATTGGTTTGCTGAGTAGGTTGTTTTCTTTTTAATTGAAAGTGTGAATAGATAATTGTTGTCGTTGTCATGTTGTTGTCCTTCTGAAGGTGATTTACATACCACTATAAAGGGGGTTCTTGTGAGGAGAAAATTGAGGTCTCCCGTAGAATGCCTAGTTGGTGGCTTTTGGATATTGAGTGATTTTGTTGAATTAAATGTTGATTTTCTTTTGTTTTCCCCCTTTTTAGGTGACACCATTGTTGATATGTGGATTGTATTTTTGTTTTAGGGTTGATTGATTTGTGGATGGGGTTTGATGAAGCTTTCTTTGTGTGGCTTTTCTGATTTAATCTCATATTTGAGGGAAATTTTATCCTTGTGTTGGAATTATTGGGGAAAAACTCTTGTTGCTTCATTTTACCCTCGTTTGTGGATTGTCTTTCTTTTGGCTTCCAAAGGCTTGAGATTATTGAAAGTTGATGTTCTCTCTTTATGTGCCCTTGATATGGCAAGTGTTTTGATATCATGATTTTAAAAGGATTGTACATGAATTGTTGAGACTTTGATTATGTGTTTATAGCGAGATGGGTAATGCCTCGCGTGGTTTGGTCTTGAGATTATTTGCTTTATCTATTATGGTACAACCCTTGTCTGGTTTTGATTCATGTTAAGGGTCATAGGGAGAGTGGCTCTTCGTGGGGGCCGGCGCCTCGGAAGGAGGAAGAGCTCAGGAGAACCCACGTAAGAGTAGTTAAACAAGTGATAACCTAAAAATAGAAATTAGGGGGATGAGTAGTAAAACACACAAGACAATAAATATTGGATACCTCGTCTATGCATTAGGGATATCATAGACTAATGATAGACTGAGAAGGCCGTGGTCGACAAAGTTGTAATCTCGTCTTCATGAGAGGTTATCGGCTCCGCATGAGCTACCCTATGGTGCCGGCGCCTCAAGTAGGAGGAAGAGCCAGGAGATCCATAGATGGGTGCCGACGCCTCAAGTTGGAGGAAGGGCCAGGAGATCCCATGAGAGCTATGTGATGACACTCTCCACTAGACACCTGTATGCCTTGTTCTTTGTTGCCTCTGGAAATGTCTTTTGGATGTTGTATCGGTTCTTGTGGTTTTGTACTCTTATGATTGATTCAGATTCTTGTGAAAATGATTTATGAATTTTCTTTGGTGACTTGTTTAATTGTTATTGCTTGGGTTAATTGTGATGAGTTTTCATAGCTTTATTTTATTATGTTGACTCGTGAATGTTGTTGATTATGTCATTGTAATCCTTGAGTTTTATGATACTTTTGTATGACGTTGAGTCTTGGGGTTCCCTGTTTGGATGTTCTTGGTTGAGGTTTCTTTCTTGTCAGCTCCTTAGCACGGGGGGGTGGGTCTTCGGACCCACGTGGTCGGGTGGAACGTGCTAAGCACCCCATTGGGTCCCCAGTCGAGAATCGAGAGGTGCGGATTGGTGCTATTGCGGCGACTCTAGAGTTGTATCCGTCTTGGAGCCAGTTATGATATGATGTATTCCTTTGTTAATTTGTATCATGTTATCTTGTTGTATGGTTTCCGTTCATATTTGGAAACACTTTTGTATCATTGTACCTCTTGAACATTGTACTGTAATGTAACGTTAAACCTTGTGTGGATATTGGCCATGACAGTTGTTATTCAATGTGTTGAGTTAATCATGTATATGTTGTTTTTACGTACATAGATGGTTTCTTATCAATGATTTATCATGTATGTGTTACATTTGTTAATGTTTACTTTGTTATGGATTATATCTTTGGCTTTTATTCCTTATTGTTGTTGTATCAAATTAAGTTCGTAATGTCTCCTCGTGTACCCCAAGGGACGTAAGTGTAAGTGAATTTGTTTAATTAAGTTTTATGACTTTTGATTTAATGTGCATCACATGTATGTTTAGAATACTTAAAAAAAAAAATTATTGTGTTGATGTCCTTTGGGGTTTGCACAATGGGGCGTTACAATAAATCCCAATGGATAACCAAATCAAAGAGATTCAATTATGTTATATGATTAGAAGTTTTGAGTTATGATAAAGATTCAAGAATATATAAACAATAGTTAAGTAATAGAACATATAATAGACAATTAGAACTATAACAACAAGATTATATTATGCTTAGTTGTGTATGTAATATACATAAATAAAAGTGTGGCATATCTCCTTATTTTTCAACCATATATCTATCCTGATAGAGAATTATTATGTACATATTTATACAACAGGGAGGAGCATGAAGCATCATTAAAACATGATGGTTCATATTCCCATTATAGTTGTCAAAATTACTCACTTTTTATGACAATTCATTGAGCTATGTGGTAACAATGATATGGAGCTATGACTTGTAGTTTGGAATATAGGTGTTGACTAGGATGAAAATCCTATTGATGAAATCACAAAGACCATCATGTAACACCCAAGTTTTTTGGTATACTTAATTGATCCAAATCCTTCTTGATCAATAATCCCTCATTGAAGAGCATTGATCCCCATTGTATGTAGACCTGTAATAAAATGTGGAAATTGATTTGCAACATAAGATTGTTGGGACTTGGTCACTTGTAGAGAGTCCTTGTAGGAAGAGTTTGGCTACATAATTCAATGTAGTAATATGCATTGAAGTTACAAATGATATGGTCCAACAAACACTAGTACAAAAATAGAAATAAATAACTAAAAAAACTACTAAATATTGGTCTTGTGACCATTAGCTTGGTCATGTGACCATTAGTAGTTTATTGCCAGTCATTTATAACATGACCAAATTTATGACTAAACCATTTTTAGTCATTTATTGGTTGTTTTGATTGATCAATTTGGCAATATATTTAGTCGTTAATTTAGTCATTGATTGTTGTTAATTGGTCATTTATTTAGTCATGGTACAATCAATTGATTGGTGTTAACTGGTCATTTATTTAGTCATGGTGGTCATTTATTTAGTCATGGTAGTGATTTATTTTAGTCATGGTAGTCATATATTTAGTCATGGTAGTCATATATTTAGTCATTGTAGTCATCTATTTGGTCATTGTATTCATTTATTTTAGTCATGGTAGTCATTTATTTGAGTGAACCAATGATTCAAGTTACAAATCAAATCTAACTTAATTAATCCTCACAAATTTATGCATATAAACTTCAAATATCATAGATATTCAAATGTTTTTTTGTATTGGATTAACATGAAAAAAAAAAATATACAATCAACAAACAACTTTATGCATATAAACTTCAAATATCATAGATATTCGCTTTTTTTGTATTGCACGTGAAAAAAACATACAATCAGTTGTTTGCTGCATAACCAAAGGAATTACAAACAACATACAACTGCATAACCAAAGATCCAAGAAATACATCCTTCACTACACTCTTGGTTGCCATGGAAGACAAATCCAAGATACAATACAAATTCTACAAACATTGAAGGGAGAAAAGACATGAAAATATATAGTAAATGTAGTTATATTATTTGTGGTGCATATATCGCTCGATTCAGAGTAGCCCTGCCCTCCCATTCCAGTCGAACAACCCTTGAGAGAAGATTGGAAGGATTCAAAAGAGAAGGATCTGGCAACTTCCTATCTAGAGATCTCATTGGTCATGATAAGATGAAAGTAAAGAGGGCATGCTCACCTCTCCAATTTGGCGAGCTGCAACTTGAGAATAAGATTTTGACGAGTGTTTTAGAGTATGTTTATTAAAATGAAAATTACGACTGAGATTTAATAAAACATTAATATTATTTGGCCACAGAGGTAGTTGATTTTGCACAACCAAAGCAAAGTATCTCAATAAAAATGGGAATTTCTCCTATGGTATTTGTTAATACAAAAAATATATATACATATGCATGATGTGTATCCAGTAATGAATACAAATAGACTACTTTATTCTCAATAAATAAAGTGAAAAGAAATTTATACTATAATTTTCCATTATTGTTGCTCACAGTATGTGGAAGAAAACGTTATAAAAAAGAAAAGAAAATAATAATAAAAGAAAAAACAGGGGAGGGGGATGGGGTGTAGCCCTCCCAACTCCCAAACCCCACTTCCTTGTTGGTATCGACCATTCACTTCTAGTGTGGTGAGTTGTAGCTTGAAAACAAAAATTTCGGCAAGGGTTTTAGAGTATGTTTATTAAAATGAAAATATGGCCAAGATCTTAATAATGAGCACATTTGGGTTTTAACATTATGACATCCTTTAGCAACGTAAATTACCAAACCAAGCCGATTTTCAACTTTTCACCCAAGCCATGGGCATTCAAAATTTGGTCCCGTCATCCTGAAGAGTCGAGCTGTATCCAATACTGAGATGGAGAAGGTGAGAGAGAGCCCTTGCCGCTATTTATTCAGCTCCTCCAAATTCATCTGAAGCTCTTTTTCTTCTGCCAAATAGTAGGTGCTGCCCACATATCGTTGAAGGCCTTGACTCCCTTGCCTGGTTTGACCCTTAGAACCCGACTGCATCTACCTATACCCCAACCCAAATCTTTGTATATGCATATGGTTTCATGCAAGGGATCAGTTGTAGATGAAAGAAAGAGAGAAAGACCCATGCCGCTACTAGTTTCGGCTCCTCCAAACTCTTCCTCTTCACTTCTCCAATTCAGCGAGTTGCATTAACTGAAAATAGGGTTTCGATTAGGGCTTTAGAGAATGTTAAATTTCAAAATGAAATTAGGGCGAGTGATAGAATGTTTATCAAAATGAAATTAGGGCAGGCGATAGGTTTTATTTTTTGCCTGCTAAAACAAATTTTCAAAATGGAATTCAAAATATATAATTTTTAGTTCACAAATCTCCAGCTTTCAATAAATATTATTGAATATATAATATTATAATATTATATAATATTAGATACATTATAATATAATATTAATAATATAATATAAATATAATATTATATTATATAATTATAATATTATATAATATAAATAATATTATATAATATAAATAATATTATATAATATAAATAATATTATATAATATAAATAATTTTATATAATATAAATAAATATAATATAATATATAATATAAATCATTTTATATTATATTATATTATATTATATAATAATTATATTATATTATATTATCTTATAATATAAATAAATTATATTATATTTTCCCTTAACACCCAGGATGGCATTCTGGATAGAAACAAAAGATGGCCTTCCATATACTAATATAATATTATATAATAATATGTAATAATATTATATTATATAATATAAGTATTATTATTATTATATTATATTATATTATTATAATATAATATAATTATTATGTTATAATATAATATATTATATTATAATATTTATATATATAATATAATATTATTATATATATATTATATATTTATATATTATATTAAATATCTTATATATATATTATATATATAATAATAATAATATATTATAATATAATAATAAATTATATTATATAATTATATATATATAATATTAATATATAATAATAATATATAATATTAATATATAATAATATATATATATATATATATATATATATATATATAATTATAGATATAATAATATGTATATAATATAAATATTGTTATATTATTATATAATATTATTATTCTATTCTATTCTATTATTATTATAATATAATATAATTATTATAATATAATATATTATATTATATTAAATACATTATAATATAAATATAATATTATATAATAATATAATAATATAATATAAATATTATATTATAATATTATATTATATATAATATATATATATATTATATATTATATATATATTATATTATTATATATATATATATATATATATTATATTATATTATATTATATATTATATATATATATTATATTATATTATATTATATTATATATATATTATATATTATATTATATTATATTATAATATATTATTATTATTATTATATTATATTATAATACAACCCACTCCCTCAATTTGAAATATTTTTTTAATTATCCACTTTAATATCATATTGTCTAATTTTTATTTGTGTGACTAATTATTTAGTTGTGTTTTTTACCCCACAATCAAATTAGTCACTTGTGATGATCAAATTAGTCATGTATTTAGTCATTTATAGTTGTGTTACAAAAAATGAGTAGAATTTAGTCATCTTTAGTTGTTGTGACTAAAAGTTTTAGTCACGTAGGCATTTATTTGTCAAATTCTACTAGTGAAAAATAGTTTTTTATATGCAATAATGATGTGGCAAGTGAGACAATTCAACATACATGTTGGTTTATATGTGGTGGTGTTGTGACAATAACATTAATTCATTTGAAAGAAGAAATTATGTCCAAATATAATAATGGTGTTTTCTAAAAACATGAATAGTGATGCAAGAGCACTTACAGTAGAGTTGGAGTCATGCAACACAATTTGAGCTTAGGAGAATATTTTGAAATATGGGGAAGGTTACTACAAGAAATCATAAGTGAAGTTATGTTTGTGTTGTTACTACAAGTGAGGCATTGATAGTGGTGCTACTACTACATGCACATATATACTAATATTGTTAAGTATATAACTATTAAGTCATAGATGTGGTAGTGGCTACATGTGTATGGTAGTTTTCCATGTATAGGCATCATACTTGGTGATATGCGTAGTATGCTAATGTCATGTTTTAATTAGATTAGATGCATATATCTTGGTATTACACATGTTGGTTGGATATACAATTAGCATTTACATGTGATCATCTATAAATATCATCTTGTGTGAAGGTTCCATGGTTAGACAGTTAAATAGTTGTACAAACTCTAAGAATAGTGTTGGATTGAACATTGTCTAGTGGGTAACATTACAACAACTACAAAAGAAGTATGATGTATATTTGAGACTCTATGAAATATTGTATTGTAGTGAATATTTCTTGGTTCTAAATAGTATAATTGTGAATGTATTTAGGTGGTGCATCCTCTCCCACAAGGGTTTCCCATGTAAATGTTAAAAGTCATATATTCTTTTGGATGTATATTATTTCAATTTATTTTATATATGTTAGATATATTTTACAAGTGCTCTTGACTGGTATTTGAATATAATAATATTAATTTATCTTCATCATAGTCTAATAGTCATCTACAACAAGTGTGCAAATCCCCAAAATTTGGTACAAAAGTGTAGGTTTTTTGGGTGCTTACTACTTTATTGGGAGTCCAAACCCCAACACATCTAGTAGTACACCCTATAATGGTTTGTTTGTTGTAATTTGTGTATAAATGAAAACAAAATAAATTTTGAAGGGTTTTTTGAGAAATAAGAATATTAAATCTATAGCTAGCATGTTGAGGTCTAAAATTAAGAGATTCAATGGACATGACTTTGAATAGTGGAAGTTAAAGATGTTGGATCTTTTGAAGGAGATAAATTAGTAGATTATGATATTTTCTTTAGCCAAAATATTATGCGTGTCTAATGAAGACTAGTTAAAATTAGATTTAAGAAAGAAACAAGTACTATTTTGTTATGTCTATTAGACCATATGTTAATAGGTGTGTCTAAAGAGAAAATTATAAATTTCTTGTAGAAGAAAACATGTACATTATATCAATCTAAGACTCTAGTTAACAAACATGTTATAAAAAATAAGTTACATTTGTTAAAATGAGGGAAGGAATATTAATATTTGATCATTTGAATACCTTTAATATGATAATAAGTCAACTTGCATCAATAGGATTCATGATTGATGAAGAGGATAAATTATGCATTGTACATTACTTTGTTCCTTACTAGATTCATGATAAAAACTGATAATATCTATTGTCAACAATGTTGTCATTGAAACTAGAAAATATTATAGGCATTTTTTTAAGTGCGAAAAATGAGGAAAATTCCATGAATGGTAAGTTTTCTAATGCCCTTGTTGTTAGAGGCAGGTCTAAGGAGAAGAAGGGTAAAAAGACACGTGGAGATAGAAAATCTAAGGGTAAGGATACGCCTAAATATTTAAGTCTAAAGTAAAATGTTAGACTTATGGAAATAAAGGTTACACAAAGAAGGATTGCAAGTCCATGAATATGTTATAGTAATCATTCATTAGCTAATACATAATTAATCTTTAATTGATTATTAGTCTAATTTCACTTCATGTAGATAAGCTAAAACTTAGGAGTGCCTTTTTCTTCTATTAGTTTTGAGCTATTATTAGATTATTTTGTCTCATCACATAGGATGAAGACACTTGTCATGATCTAATACCTTTATCATTTAGGGTTTTCTCTTATAAGCACTCTCCTTCATTATATTATTACTCTTGAGGTTTATTCTATAAGTTCTTTCTTTTTGAGGAAATAGTGAATCATTATTTGCAACTCTCGTGCATGGAAGGTGTTCTAATTTTCTATTTAATCTTGCTTCTTATGTGTTTTCATAAAACTAACACGGTATTAGAGTGTGGATTCAACAAACCCCTTCTCAAAATTTGAGATTTTCTTCAACTAGGGTTACAAGGGCTTCAAATCTAGAATCTTTATATTTTTTTGTAGATTTCAGAGTTGGGTGATTTTTGGTACAATTTTGGCACAAAAAGGACCTCACTATTGTGATCATGAAGCCAAAAAGATGAATTTTGATATAAAATTCACCCAATTTCATTGTCAAGATTCTAAGAGGCAATTTTTTTTTGCCATAGGGACCTATACCTTGTACAATTTTTTTCAAAAAGAAAAAAATAGAACTTTAAAGTGCTCAACACTAAATAAAATGTTTAATGTTAAATATAGCTCTAAGTTCTATATATGGAACTAATCGAAGTCATATGGTCCATCATCGATTGTCTTTGTAGGCCGTCTGATGACCTTACACTGACCAACGACATGCCTTCAACTATTTCGACATTTTTTTAGATCTCTCCAACAAGTGAACAACCTTTTTTGATGCCCATTGAACTTACTACCAACCATTCAAATTTTCCAATAGCTAACGTCCTTTTTCTGATTGGGAGAATCTTTGAAGAATATTCAAGTAATTTGGAGGAATATTTCTCATTTCTTCCAAGAATACATTGACAATTTTTTATTTCTAGGGTTCAGATTTTTTTTCTTCTGGGGGAATATTCCATTGATGTCATGTTGACGTCAGTGGTATATACAATAATAGGGCCCCCTCCAAGCCTCCTTTGTGCCCTAAAGGAGTAGTTTCTTTCTTTTTGCCATAACTAGGGTGTAGGATATTACAATTGGGTGAATGAGATAGAGTTAGAAATATGGTTCCATGCAACTTTCATTGGTGTGGGTCTCATCACCAATTTTTCCTATTGGTGCATTCTACAACCTACCAAAGTTAGATGCTTTTTTTTCACTCTTGAGCTCATAACTTTTGACCGATTTTTCTTTTTTTCATAATTCTAGTGGTGTTGGAAAGGTCTTTCAAGGCTCTTCACATCTATCCATACACTTTTTCCAAATTTTCTCTAGGTACATTTTATTCATTTTTTTTGTGTTTTCACATTCTAGTGAATTTGTTGGACATTTTTGCTCTTGAAAACTTTTTGTTTGTGTGGGATGACTTGTTTTAGGTTGTTTTGCATGTATTTCTAGAATTTTGTCCTATTTGGGCATTGTAGACATATTTTTTAAGCACTTTCTATTTTGTAGACACATTGAGATAAAGTGCCACTATTGTACTTACTTTTTGGGGATTTTGCACATCCTATTACATGCCTTTTGTACTTGCACTATGTTATAAAGTGTCATGGGGGGTGTATAGACCCTTTTTTTTTCCATCACACCTTTGTTAAGTGAGTGTTCCTTCCACAATATTATTGAATCATAGTGATTCTTGTTTGATGTGTGTGTTTGCTTTGTTTACACACCTTTTTCAGTTTCATTTACCCTTTTGTGCACGTTAAAACATTCTTGGTTCTCCTTCATCCACTTCTTGGTAACACACAATTTCAATGGACCTATCTTGATTCTCTGTTTCTATATTATGGGGGTTTTCTACTATTGGTGTTAATTGTTGGAGTGATCTATGTACATCTAGTCTTGTCCCTATGTACTAAGCAGATGCAATGATTGGCTACCCATGGATTTTAGTTAGATGGAGCATTTACCATATGGTCACTCTTGGATTCCTATTTCTAGAGGTGATCTTCCTTTTTTCACTTGACCAATGTTCTTCAGACTATTAGTACCTCTATTTTCAACTTCCATCTTGCATGGTTGAGTAGTGTCATTGGGGCCACTCATGCAAATTCATGTGCCATCTATATCCATGACTACTAGATGTTTTCCTTTGTTTTCCATTTAATTCGAGTAGTGTCATTGGGGGCACTCGTGCAAATTCTTGTCTTCTTGATCATGATCATCATCTATTTTATAGGAGAGTCTTCATTCCAACACTATAGTAGTCATCATACGATAGTTTTCTACAATTTCTTTGTACTTCATCGATGCTCTTCATGTTTCTATTATTTTTGGGATATTATTATGGAGGATTCTTAGTCCTTCATTCTCCTTTCTCTCTTTTAGAGGCTTATTATTCCATTCTAGTTAAAAAAATAAACACCTATTCAATTCTATTTACTTATCATTTTATTTCTTAGCAATATCTTAATCGACTTCATGATTAGAATATAAAAAATTTATATAAATAGCAATATGATTAAGATGATCAAACTAATAAGAACAATATAATCACTAAAACATTAAGAAAAATGTTTCTCGTGCATCAATTACTCTTATTAACAACTCAAATCATATGAACAAATACTAATTACATATACACAGACTTATTTAGCCATTCATGTGTTTGACATACCTAAATAGTATCAACTTGAAGACTACAATTGTGTTGTTTTACAAAATCTATTAGTTCAACAACCTGCACTATGGCCTCACTACCTTTTGTCCCTTATTCAAGAATAATCATCCTACTGTTGCAACACTAGTTAAGTTGTTTTTATGGTAGAGAAATTCAAAGAAAATCTTCATGGGAAGCACATCAATATGATCAACTAAATTATCACAATAACTTTCACCATTTCAAATATATATTAAAAAAATATTACAAAATACACAATCCTTTATCATCTTCCATTTTGATTTAACATATACTTATCATCTTTTTTTAAGATCCCAAAGTTTTTATATTAATCTAAATTTCTTTCCTCTTCATCAATGTGCACTTTGAATACTAAGGCATGTAGTCGAACAAAATATGTCATAGCCAATTGTCTAAGACCATGGCAATTGTTGGATTGGTTGAACTCCCTTGTATTCAATACAATTTAATATTTTCATTTCCTTTTATATTAGGAAAGGGATGGCGAGTCTTATGTTATTCGCGTGGGATTTCATAGCTACTAATATTAAATGTGGTTGCTTCAAAAGGCATAAGGTAGGTAAGTATTTTTTTAAAGGATCGGTTATGACTTTTGATTATTATTATTATTATTATTTCATTAATCTATTAATAGAAGTATTAAATATAGAATAGCTATTTTAAAATATTTTATGATTTGTCTATAAGATTATTGTGATTTGGTTATAATGAAATAATTTTAAATAAATTATATTGTGATTTGGTTTTTTTTTTTATCAGTAAGAAGGTAATTTTCTATTAATAATAACAAAAAAAGTACATTGTTTGGCTTGTCTAGGGCGACCAGAGACACCATTTACAGGATATTTCAGATGCCTTGTCAAGGCTATACCACTACACACCCAAAAGACGACTAATACCTTACTGACATCACCAAACCTAGGGAAACCAAAGACACCATTTAAAAATAATAAGGGAATTTGGGTGGTTTTTCATTGGAATTTAATTCATAGGAATGCAATGCTTTTTAAGCATTTGCAATGCACATTGTAAATGACTCGAAGAAATACAATATTTTTTATTATTGCTATTCAACAATGGTATAATCTGTGCAATTTTCTTTCCATTTTTTTTTTAACAATAAATTGATTAGATTTAATATATCAAAGATAATTTTATATGGTAGTGGGTTTGTTATTATTATCAAAATTTTAGAGATTATTAAGTATATCTATAATTTAGATATAAATAAAAAAATGTTTATTTATCAATATTAACCGGTTGAAGACTTAAACACATTAAGAACACCATCATTAATGTATAAATTGGCATCCAACTATATGAACATAATAAAAATAAATAAATAAAATCTTTAAAGAATTTAATCAAATCAACTCTATTTCATTTATTTATACTTATAAATATCTTTGAATAATAGTAAATTTAATACTTAACTGAATCACAAAACTTAGAAAAGTCACTCACCCTAGGAAGCTTTTAATGGTATTGGCCCTCATAGCTATGACACATTTTGGAGAACTTACATTTAAGAACATAGTAAGTCTCTACTCACACTGTGCCTACTCACATTCAAGAATGTGTGCTTATTTGCACCATTCCTACTCAAAGAAAAGCCCTAGCTAGGACAATCCCAAGTGTACTCTATACCTCAAGTTGGACACACTCTATGTGCCTCCTTCTCCAATTCCCATAGCTCACCAAACCACCTTCTTCTTCCTTGAGTGATCATGCTTCTTTTTCAAGTCTCACATAGATTATTTAAATAAGCCTTAAGGGATGGTTTTCAAACCATCACATTCTTTCATAAAGATTACCTTTTTAATAATTATCTAAATAAACACTATTATTTTTTCTATTTAAAACAGTTTATATAAATACTCTATTAATATCGGTTTTAACTAAAGGAGCATAATATCTTTTGTTTTGCAATCTCTCTTTTAATTTAAATGATAATTTCATGAAAAATAAATTTTGTTTCACTGTGGAGAAAGGTTTCATAACATATACCCTAAGGATAGTCCTTCCCCTAGAGGTGTTAATTAATCTATTGGGGAAAAATGCCATGACCCTAAATACCAAGAAGCTTTAATGAGCTTAAATAAGAAAAGGAACAAAAGAGACGTAGAAGCTCATTATACTTAAGCTCTTATGACTAGAATGAAAATAAGGTAGAATGCCTTGTATGACTTGTCATCTACTTCATTGGCTAAAGAGGAAGAGCATTCACTATAATATTATATTGATTTGAATAATGCAAATGATCAATTATATGTGAAGTATGAATATTTTGAGGAATGATAACCCAAGGATTAACCCAAGACATGGTTAGATCATAATGATTAGAATTTTGATTGTATCCAAGAAGTAGCTAATTTCATACTTGAGCTAGATAGGATGCAAGATGAAAGGGATGTAGAGGATTTGAGTTGAAGAATTGAAAATTTAAGATATTTAAACTAGTAGGGAAATAAAGGAGTAAAATATCCCTAGTGGTGGAGAAGGAAACAATGTCTAGGAGTCATAAATAATAGAATATAGGTTCCTACTAGGCTACCTTTAAATCTCAAAAGATACATGAAATAACTATTTTTGGATATCTACGTATCCAAATCCATTTCCTATAGCAGTTAGGTCTAAGATCACAAATTTCCAAGGGAAAAATGTTGTTTGGGGAAGATCACCATAGAACCTTCAACAACCTAATAGATGACTATGATGTTGAAGAAGAGGATGTATTGATGAACTTAAATTTGTTTCTAAGACTTTGGATGACATAATCAAAGAGTGGCATAAAATTTCACTTAATGGAAGCATTAAATCTTGGATAGAGTTCCAAAGAGTATTTAGAGAATATTATGGGGACAAGACTAACCTTAGATTCATAATAATTGAATTCAAAGATATTTTCAAAGGATTCAATCAATTTGTATCAGAATTCAATACTAGATTTTCCAAACTCATGGAAAAGATCATATCATATATGAGACCAAATGGGTCCATGTGTTTGGCCTTATATTACAATGCATATGATGCCAAGATGGGGTACCTACTAAGAGATTAAGAACCCCACACATTAAGAGAGTCATGCATGATTACATCCAACATTGAAATTAATAAGAGATCTTGAAGAAAGACACAAAAGAAGTGATGTAATATTCTTGTCTAGTGATAAAGGCCAAAGTAGTATAGATCTTATTATAGAAGATACAATGGATTAGGTGATGCGTTCCCTAAAGTAATTGAGATACAAGGTAGCTAAGAATGAGAAGGGTATGGAAAATTAAGGAATAATTAGGGAAGAAATGAAATAATTCCTAGGTTGTCTAATTGTCCTTATAATGCCACTTGAAACAAAAAAACTAGTGCATCATATCCTGAAGGAGTACCAAATAAAGATACTCTAGACCTTCTAAAAGGGATAGGTGTGAAAAATGTATATGATACACTTTGGTGTATTGCTTGCCAACTTCCTCACTCCCTATTTTAATGCCATGTAGATTTAGTAGTTATGAACCCTAATAAATATTATGATCATGAGTGCATTGATAATAGCCATAGGTCAAATGTAGACCTTGATAATTAGAAAATCAATATGTTATCCTTATAAGGGTGTTTTAGTGAAGATGAATACTCTTTTGCAGAAGAAGGTGGTCATGAATAAGACATAAAATACAATAGATATGTAGAGATATTTCACCATAATAAAATATGTTTTGACAAAGAGGATGAAGAGTATCATATTCATATGTGATTTTTTTAAAAATAATTTCTAGTTAAAAAGACCTTCCAATGAAGAAATCAAATCCTTAAAGTATAGAATCATCACCCAATGGGGTACAACATCATATAAAATGTAAATTAGTGAATTCAAAAGTCATACGATCATGATATATTTATCCATAACATAAATAATAACATGCATATCCATGAACTAAAGGATTATGATAAAATAGGTATATAACCATCACACATCCATCTAAAGGCATACCACAACAACATGATACATAAATTTATCATAAGAAACTTGGCACACCTCCATACACACATCTTAAAGAATTAAAAAATTTAACAACCAACATGTTGAGGAATATCATCTTGAAACATGTGGGTGGTCCAATCACACCATACAAAGGAATAGAAAAAACCACAACCAAGACTAAAAATTAAAAAGGTGAAGCTAAAACGTGCACAAAGCAACAACAACAAGAACAACCTATGCATCCCCTGATACATAGTTAGAAAACAATGCTAAGACCAAGACATCTCAAGGCTATAAATGGGAACAAGATTATAGTTTTAGATATATAAATAAATATATTAAGACCAATTGATTCTCTATAAAGATAACTTAATGCTAACTGAAAAAAAATCAATAAAAGCATCTAAGCCCATGTTGTTGAGAAGTCAGTCCATACCCATAGAATAGGGACCCTAGAGCAATAAATAAAAAATAGAATACAGAGAGGGGAGACAAGTAAACTATTAAATTATATGTCATACCCTAACTTAAAGAGATATAGGTAAAAGTAAGAAAAATGTGTGATAGTGGTGTTTAGGATTAGTAATTCCAACATTCCGGCTTGATCACAACTATTGTTATCTAGAACACCTTAATGATCTCTTAGATACTCAGGTATTTATTTTCTAGTGGCTTGGTGAAGATATTTGCATATTGATATTTATAACTATAAAATTCTAAATAAATATCTCCTTTGTTGATTAATTGTTCGATGAAATGGTACTTAATGTCTATATGCTTTCTCCTTGTGTGAAATGTTAGATTCATGGATAGTGCAATTGCTCAGTTGTCACAAAAAAAAATTGTTTTTTTTCTTGTGCATCAAATCTATTAACACTATTCTCATCCAATTTTCTTCACATGCTACTTCTGCTACTACTATATATTTTCTTCTACTAATTAAAGAGTGACAATGGGTTATTTCTTGGATTCTCATGATACTACATCTATTCCAAAGTGGAAAATATAACTAGATATACTCTTCCCATCATCAATGTTGCTTTCACAATTAATGTCTGTGTATCTTATGACTTTCAACTCATCCAATCTTGAGTTTTTAATTCCATCATTCCATTTGCATATTTCAAAACTATTTTTCTTTCTTTCTAGTGAGAGTATTTTAGAGACTATAAATTTTTTTAATAAGGATCACATTAAACATAAGGTTTGGTTGTAAAGTACATTAAACTACAAATGAGTTTTTTGTATAATGTTGGATCAACATTCAATCCCTTATCATCTTTGCTTAACTTCAAACCTATTACTATTAGTGTTGGTTTAGGCATACAATTTTCCATATTGAATCTTTTCAAACTATAGATTGGCATTACTTGAGTTGAGAAATGAATAGTTCATTTTCAAATTGATTCAACTCAATGCCAACAAAATATTTTATGAGATCCAAATTGGGCATCTCAAATTCCTTCTTCATGGCTCCTTTGAACAAATCAATTGATAATTAACTCATGAGTATCAAGTCATCAACATGCAAATATACAATTAGAACTTGAATTTATTCTTCATCTTTGTATATAAGTAGGCTCATTTCTACTCCCACTAAAGACATTAAATAAGACATGGGAATCAATTCTATTGTGCCATGCTTTGAGATCTTTCTTGAGTCTATAGACCTTGTCTTTGTAGTCTAAGATCTCATATCTTGGTGGTTGCTCCACATATACTTGTTCTTTAAGGAAACTATTCAAAAATGTTAATTTTACATCTATTTGGTTATACTAGCAACTTTTTTTGAGCTTCTATTTTCAATAATACTATTATTAGGTCTAGTTGGGCTATTAAAGAAAATATTTCATTGTAGTAAACTCTAAGTTGTTGTGAAACACCTTTTACTACTAGTCTTGGTTAATGGTTTTACACATCTTATTTTGGATTAAAATTGGTCTTTTAGAACCATTTTACTCCTATCACACCTTGTTTTCCTATAAGATCCAGTAACTCCCATGTATTCAATTATTTTATATAGCATCAATCTCTTCATCCATTGATTGAGACCAATATTTATCTTCAAATGTTTATTCAAAATAAATTGGATCATCTACTTTTGAAAACAAAGTAAAAAGTGAAAGTAGATCAACATTATGTTCACCTTCAATTTGATCATAAATACCCCTTAAACTTCTTCTTTTTTTCTCCTTAAACTTGCCAATGTTGGATTTGACATATCACTTGAAGTAGATCCTAAATTTTTTCAAATCAATGGTCTTGCACCAAGAATTCCTAGTGTAAGGAGTGTCACATCAATTATACCTTGTGATATTTGTGGCTATTCAATTGATGGAGTTCTTGTCTTAATGTGTGAGTAAATTTTCCTTCTACTTGATGGGCCAGGGTATCTATTTTGGACCACTTTGTTGAGCTTGAGGGGGCATCAAAGGGGATAACACGAAGGCGATACTTGTTGGATTCAATACTTTTCTATTATCTTGTGGTAAACTTGTTGCAATACTCACTATTTTTCTAAATATCTACACCATGTTTCTTCTTCTATGAATAACACATATTTACTAATTATCACTTTTCTATTTATTGCATTACACAATTTGTAAAATTTTTATTCCTCATTGTATCCTATAAAGACAATTTTTTCTCTCTTGTTATCCAATTTATTTGTCAACTTATCTAGGACATGAGCATATGCCACAAATCTAAAAAATCTTATATGAGAAACACTATAATTTCTTCCACTCCATGATTCTCTTAGAACCATATTCTTAACACTCTTAGTTAGCATCCAACATTATACAAACCGTACATGCTATAAATTCAGCCTAATACTCATTTGGAAAATGTTAATCCTTCATTATACTCCTAACCATGTCCATATTTGTTCTATTTTTTCTTTTTATCACATCACTGTATTTTGTTGTGTATCTAGTAGTAAATTGCTTGTGTATTCCATGATCCTTGAAAAAATTTAGGAAGGGATTTTAGATATATTCCCCACCTCTATCTATTCTTAGAATTTTGATATAGCTTCCACTTTTGTTTTCAACTAGAGATTTGAAATATAGACCTTAGGATGAGTGGGAAAGGGAGTGAAGGAGAAGATTTGAAATCTACAGGGGATGAGGAGGATGGAGAAGGGGACTCAAAGGATGTAGATGGTGATCCGCCTTGTGTAGTTGTGTTTTCTCAGCTGTTGGAGCTTGGTACCATTGTGGTTGCTTTATTGTCGGAGCTTGTCGTTGTTGCTCTGTTGTTGGATCCTAGTGTGGTGGTGGTTTCTTTGCTGTCGAAGGAGCTTTTTCTTTGTAGTTGGCATGGCTTTCTTGGCTTGGTTTTACAAGTTGTTGTGTGCACTACTGAGCCTTTCAAGTTCAAGGTTTCTTCTTCTTGCTAGGTCATTGGGGTCACCCCCATTACTTGTGTATGCCCTAGCATGGTGTTTTGGGGTGGATCCTTTGTTTGGATAAGACCACTTTTTCACCCAAGAATGGTTTGATAGAAAATAATTTTCAAGGGAGTACTAGTTTCAGTGCCTCCAAGCTTATGATTTCATGGGTGTTTGAGATCTAGAAGATGTTCTTTTGGTTTGTGGTGGCTTTGGAAGCACTGGGTAACGATGCTTACTAGGTGTAGTTAGCTTGTTGTTTTATGCTTTGGATTTTGGAGGCTATTGTTTGGCTGCAAATTTGTTTACTAGTGAGTTTCTCTTTGGATGGGGTTTTTAATCCCTTGTATTTTATTATCTTCCTCATGGAGGCTTCTGGGTTTCCCCCATTTGGAAGTGCTCTTGGCTCTCATGCCATGAGGGTTCGAAGTTTAAAACTCTTTAAGGGAAAATTTACTGCCCTTTTTATGGTTTTTGTTGTTGGGTGGTTTGTATCTAAAGATCCTGATGTTCCTATTGTTAAAGGTAGTTTATGGTTTGGATATGGCCATTCTGTCACCCAAGAATGGTTTGATGGGAAATTATTGTCTTTGGAGTATTGGTTTTAGTGCCTCCAAGCTTATGAAGTCATGGGTGCTAGAGATCCAGAAGATGTTCTTATGGTTTGTGATGGCTTTGAAAGCTTTGGGTAATGATGGTTATTGGGTGCAATTAGTCTTCTATTTAATGCTCTGGTTGGAGGCTGTTGTTCGATTATAGATATGTTTATTGTTGGTTTTGAGGTTAAAGGGAGCTGATGCTACTCTTTTTGTTGTTATTTATAATCTCTTCATGGCTCTTCAAAGTGTTACTCCTATTGAGGAGGATTTCTCTCCTATAGAGGTGGAGGCTGAGGATGTGTTTGAGGGTTTTGAGCTTCTTCAGTTGACCTTGTCTCTAGATTCTCCTTTGGAGGTGGAGCTTTCTCCTATTGGGGTGGAGATTGGTTTGATTGGAGAGGCTTGGTGGTGTTGCAAGGGGGTTTTTACTGCCTTCTATTCAACTAAATTCCTTCTTACTCTCCTATTGAGGTGGGGAGTTTTGTCAAGTTGAAGTTGCTGCATGGGAGCTTTTGCTACCCTCTTTTTTATTTTATTCTCGTCTTCTATTGAGGTGGAGTTTGAGAATGATAATGGGATCTTGGATCCTCATCATTTGGTTGCAAATATAAGTTTTATCAAGCTAAAGGCCACTATTGGTTCTATGTATTTTTCATGCCCTCAAAATTCTAACACTAAAATATAAAGCATTGAGATACATATAAAAATATAAGCTTTTGCTTTGTCTTTCTTCTTTGATGGGTGGTTGAGCCCATGTTTCGTGTTGGAGCTATGTTTCAGAGGTTCCATGGTTGGTGTTGGTGGTTTGTTTTTTATCGATGTTGTGATATTTTCTCTTCAGTTCTTTTCCCCTTTGGAGTTTGGTTGCTTTTGGAGGTGGCGGAGGGGGCTTTTCTCAGCCTTGTTATCCCCTATTTTTAGATTTGGTGCCTTCATGCATTGTTGGATCGTGGGTCTTAAAGTCCCATTTTTGAAATTTGTGATGCTCCATTTGTTCTTTCTGATGGCTCGGGGAAGTCTATTTCCTCAACTTTTGGCTGAGGTGCCTCCTTTAGCTTCCTTCATGTACTAGTCACGTGGGCTGCCAAGGGGTGAGGTGACAACTTTTTCTACTGGCATGTCAACTTCTTGTTTGGTTCTATAGTTAAGGTCTCCTATGGAGGTGGAGACTGCTCCTTCAGAGGTGGAGCCCTCTCCTTTTGAGGCGGAGTTGGAAAATGTAGTCATGTTGGGAAGCTTCCCTTTCTTTTGTTGGTTCCTTTTGAGGTGGAGCCTGTTTGTGCAGGAGATTGGTGGCACTCGTGATTTTGGTTCTCACTTCATCCTCTCTTTTAGAGGGGAGCTCTCTCCTATAGAGGTGGAGTCTAAGTTGGTGCTTCGTTCGAGGTGGTGCTTTGGGTTGGCTTTTTCTCCTCATAGATTTGTTGGGCTCTCTCACTTCTCTATGGTGGTGGGGAGTTTTGATGTGATGGATTTTCTTATTAACAAGTGTTGGTGTTATACAAGTGTTGTTGTTTGGGTGGTATTGCTATTGGGTTATGCTTTCTCCTATAGAGGTGGAGAGGCAAGTAGGTTGATGGGGGTTCTATACTCCATCAGTATTAATGTTGTTTCTGATTCTGAATTGGTTACTCTTAGTAACAAGTTTGATGTGGGATGGCTCTATCAAGGAGTGTTGATGGGATTAGTTGTTTTTTGGTGGTTGGGGTTTTAGGATCCTCATAAACTTCTATCAGTATATGCTCTCTCCTATAAATATGGAGAGGTAAGTGGGTTGATGGGGGCCCTCTACTCCATTAGTGATAATGATGTTTCTGATTCAAAACTAGATTCTCTAAGTAACAAGCTTGAGGTGAGATGGTTCTACCAAGGAGTGTGGATGGGCTTGGTTTTTTTTAGGTGGTTTGGGTTTCAGGATCCTCTAAAACTTGTTTGTAGGGGTTTGAAGTACAGTTTGTCTTACCCACCCTTGGGGTGGTTACTGTTTCAGGCTGTTGTTTTACCTACTTAGAGGGTGGCCTATTGGCTTGTTCTGTTGGCCATAAGGCCTGGTTCAAAAGTTGTTGATGGCCCTGATTGGAGGGAGTTACCTTTTTCTCTGGTGATATGGTTGCTCTGAAACTGTCGATGCCTAGTTTTATTATTCTAGACTGCTATTTCATGATAGCTATATTATGGTTTTGTACATGCTGGACTTTGGTTAATCTCATAAATGGTCTGCGTACTATTTTATGGATTAATATGGGGATTTTGTTTTTGATTATGATTCAAATGGTTATGTGGTTGCAATTTTGGTTACTTGGCTTGCGTGCCATTTTTGGCTTTGGTCTGGTTTGTTTGTTGTTGCTTTCTATTGGTGGCTAGTGTTGTTTTTCCTAGTTTTTTTTCTCTGCTTTCTGTTCTAGCTTTGTAACCATGGGATCAGAGCCCTTTCCCTACTTATCTAATAAAAAACAAAATATATATCAAAAATATAAAAAGAGACATTAGCAATTTAATATTATTATAATTATTATTATCTCAAAGATAATATTATAATTATAATATAACAATATAAATATAAATATTAAAATATTATTATAATTATAATCATTGTGATATAATATTATACATATAATTTTTTTTAATATTATATATATATATATATTAAAAGAAATAAATACAAGAATTAACAAATAATAATTAATATAAAATATATAGATGAAAATAAGCTGCAATTAGTGCCTAATGTAGCGATGGGAATTACCAAATAAGTCAAGCAAATAAATGACAACAGTTAACTTTGACCACAAAAATTACCTTTAAGTGATTCATAAAGGCACCAACTAAATAAAAAGGGCAGTGTTTTAAGAAGAAAAGGAAACACTTTGGAAATAAAAGGAAACAACATACTTTAGACATCGATTAGTTAATATTAAATATAGCAACAATCAATATTTGTAAAGGTAGTAGAAATTATAGTTGGTAAAGGGCTGTGGATTAGTTAATAAAAGAAAGATAATTAATATGTGAATAGTTATGACTCTTTCCAATGATAAAATATTATAAAAGGGTGTGTCTATTGTAAATGAAGAAAGGTGACTCTCCCCACCATGGAAGATATAAAAGGGGAAATAGATGAGTAGGGAGAGGAATAAAAGGAAAGAGTGGAATATGATTTGAAAAGCAAATTGAGAATAAGGAATAATGAAAATGTGAATAAGAGAAAGAATAATAGCCAACAACAATAGTGGATATTAATGTTGATCATAGGTTATATCTAGTATAGTGATGATCATAGTTTTTATTTAATATAGGAAGGGTCATAGTAGCATAGTGATGGATCCAAGTTATAGTCAATAGAATATACTTATGATTCAGATTTCAGTAGATAACATAAGTATTTTATAGCTCAAAGATTTATATATATATACATTGCTAGTATGTATATTTGTAATTCTAGCCAATTATTTGTATTATGATGTCCATGTTTCACCATGGTAGGGAAGTAGGATCACAAGAGGGAGAATCCATGCAATAGAGCCACCTAGATATGCCACTCAGGGGTGGGACATGATGAGCCCACGAGGGCCAAGGGGATTCTGCTTGATTAATCAGGGTACTACCTTTGGGTCTAGGTTGGTCTCCACTAAATATGCCACCCCGAGGTGGGACATGATGAGCCCACAAGGGCCAAGGGGGTTCTGCCTAATTAATCAAGGTATTTCCTTTGGGTCTAGTTCAAGCATGAGATCCACCATTATAATCTCACCCTCCTAGCATGATGCAACATGAGGGGAGGATCAATTAGGGGAAATGTTGGTTATGATGTTTAATATAAATTTACTCATACTTAATTCTAATCCACAATGTGGAGTATTAATTGTTAGGCTATTTTAGAGATGGATTTCTAACTTACTTGTAGGGACTAAACCAAATCAAAGTATCCTCTAGGGCCCTTTGCTTGGGAAATTGATATTTTGGGAAGGATTTAGGGTTATCCAAAAAAGGGACATTACAAGTGGTATCAGAGCATGTTCCTGCCATCTTGTGGGACATACCATTCAATTAGAATTAACTATTTAACCTTCTTAATGCATGTGTATGCCTTCCATGTGTATACTTTGTGACTTACATGTATTTATGCAACTATGTGTATACCTTGCATATACTTTGTGACTTCAAGTGTATATTATGTGCTCATATGTATACAAGAGGAAAAGATAGGACCCACGGTGTAGTGTGCAATGCACCGATATTATTTCTATTTGGGATGCATTATGGACATATGTGTGTGTCAGCCATTGTGATATGCTAGTTAGCCATTGTGTATGTGGTGAATGTTAGAGATAGTCACTTGTCATTGTGTTGATGATTACTTTATGCTTAAGAACTATGAAAATGTTAAAAATATTGACTGTTCAGTTGATTAAGCTGGTTGGATGCTTACTTGAGCTACTTGGTTGCATGTTTGAGCTACTTGATTGCATGCTTGAGCTAGTTGCCTACTTGCTTGAGCTGGTTGCTTGCATGCTTTAGCTACCTGCTTGGCTACTCGAGCTAGCTGCCTACTTGTTGGAGCTACTTGCTTGGGTGCTTGAGCTACTTGCTTGCACTTGAGCTAGTTGCCTATTTGCTTGGGCTGGTTGCTTGTGTGCTTGAGCTACCCGCTTACCTACTTGAGCTAGTTGTCTATTTTCTTGAGTTGGTTGCTTGCGTGCTTGAGCTGCTTGCCTGTGTGTTTGAGCTGGCTACTTGCTTTTTTGACCTACTTGTTTGCTTGCTTGAGCTACTTGCCTTTGTACTTAAGTTGGTTGCTTACTTGCTTGAGCTACTTGTTTGCTTACTTGAGCTACTTGTTTGCTTGCTTGAGCTACTTGTTTGTCTGGTTGAGCTACTTGCCTACTTGGCTGAGCTACTTGGTTGTTTGCTTTAATTTTTGATTCATGTGGAGCTCATCATTGTTTTTCTTTATGCTTAAACTATGAAAATGTTAATGCTGTCTCTCAAAATGCTTATGGGGCTGGAAGGCACTAACAAATTAACTTATCTAAATTTGAATCATTATTAGTATCCAAATGCAATAATAAAGAGTTGTGACTATTGAAGTGAAAAGGTGTGGCTCCCTCAAAATTATGATACAAAAGGAGAACATTTCAATGAAAGAATCCAATTAAGAATAGAACCTTAGTTAACCTTGCAAAAAACTTAAATTAGGCCCTCAAGAATAGGAAGGAGGTATGAAAAGATGTCTCATGTGAAAATATGTTTGGAATTGTGATTGCTTAAGGACAGGAAATTTTGGGCAGGGTGGACTGTCATGCCCCTGAAATTGTAACACTAAAATATAAAGCATTGAGATACAAATAAAAAAAATACATCAAAAATATAAAAAGAGACATTAGCAATTTAATATTATTATAATTATTATTATCTCAAAGATAATATTATAATTATAATATAACAATATAAATATAAATAATCTGGGAATTACCAAATAAGTCAAGCAAATAAATGACAACAGTTAACTTTGACCACATCAATTACCTTTAAGTGATTCATAAAGGCACCGACTAAATAAAAAGGGCAGTGTTTTAAGAAGAAAATGCACCACTTGGGAAATAAAAGGAAACAACATACTTTAGACATTGATTAGTTAATATTAAATATAGCAGTGATCAATATTTGTAAAGGTAGTAGAAATTATAGATGGTAAAGGGTTGTGGATTAGTTAATAAAAGAAAGATAATTAATATGTGAATAGTTATGACTCTTTCCAATTATAAACTATTATGAAAGGGTGTGTCTATTGTAAATGAAGAAAGGTGACTCTCCCCACCATGGAAGATATAAAAGGGGAAATAGATGAGTGGGGAGAGGCATAGAAGGAAGGAGTGGAATATGATATGAAAAGTAGATTGAGAATAAGAAATAAAAAAAATGTGAATAAGAGAAAGAATAATACCCACCAACAATAGTGGATATTAATGCTGATCATAGGTTATATCTAGTATAGTGATGATCATAGATTTTATTTAATATAGGAAGGATCATAGTAGCATATTGATAGATCCAAGTTATAGTCAATAAAATATAATTATTATTCAGATTTTAGTAGATAACATAAGTATTTTATAGCTCGGAGATTTATATATATATACACTGCTAGTCATGTATATCTGTAATTAGTCAATTGTTTGTATTATGATCATGTTTCACCATGGTAGGGAAGTAGGATCACAAGAGGGAGACTCTGTGTAACAAAGCCACCTAGATACGCCACCCGGGGGTGGGACATGATGAGCCCACAAGGGCCAAGGGGGTTCTACCTGATTAATCAGGGTACTGCCTTTGGGTCTAGGTTGGTCTCCACCAGATACATCACCCAGGGGTGGGACATGGTAAGCCCACGAGGGCCAAGGGGGTTCTGCCTAATTAATCAGGGTATTTCCTTTCGGTCTAGTTCAAGCATGAGATCCACCATTGTAATCTCACCCTCCTACCATGGTGAAACATGAGGGGATGATCAATTAGGGGAAATGTTGGTTATGATGTTTAATATAGATTTACTCATACTTAATTCTAATCCCCAATGTGGAGTATTAATTGTTAGGCTATTTTAGAGATGGATTTCTAACTTACTCGTAGGGACTAAACCAAATCAAAGTATCCTCTAGGGCCCTTTGCTTGGGAAATTGATAATTTGGGAAAGATTTAGGGTTATCCCAAAAAGAGACATTACAGTATTAGACTTAGGACTATTGTTTTTCCCAAGTTGGGTTGTTTAAGGGTTGTTTCCTTATTTAGAGGCAGTTAGTTTTTCTTGATCATATCCTTTGTGACTCTTGTGATTTGGCTACTTATTGGCTATGGTTTATCTCTTGGTAGCATTCTTTATTATGATAGGGTTTCAAGTCCCTTCAAAACCTATTTGTAAAAGGTTTTGGGTCCCTTCAAAACCTATTTTTCCCACTAATCAAAACCAAATCTTTGAATTGAAAAAAATCTCAAACACATCATGCTTATGTTTTAGGATACATGCTAATATTTTTCTACTATAGTCATCAATGAATGTTAAGAATTGAAAACATTCACCAATTGAAGGTATTTACATTGGTCTACAAAAATCATAATGAACAATCTCAAATGATACCTTTCCTCTAATTTACTTACGAATTGGGAATGATTCTCTATTCTACTTTCCCAAGATACATTCTTCACATACTTTATTTGGTTTTTATAGGAGTGGCAAGACTTTTATCATATCCCTTTTGTGTAGAAAAATTAGACCTCCAAAATTCAAATTTCCAAATCATAAGTGTCAAAGACAATTCTATTTTTTTACTTTTGATTGAAAAGCTACCTATGGTATTTCTTCATCAGAAGCTTGAGTAATTTTTTTTGTAATTTTTTTGAATAACTTTGCATTTGAGGAGGTATTTCTTGAGTGATATTTTGTTGGGCTGAATGTGAGATTTATTGAGCAAATCCAACCATCAAATTTAAGGGAAACATTCTATTGTTAGTCATTTGAACTTTTGTTGTTACTTGAATTCTTTAAAAATTGTCCAAAATTACACATTCTTTGAAAGATACTTTATACCTCTTTTAAACAAGTTGTTGAATGCTCATCAAATTATACTTTAAATTGAGAACAAAATAGACATCTAAAATAATATTTTTCTCCCCCTATTTAGTTAGAATACTAACATTTCCTTTTCCAATGACTGACACTCTATTCTCATTGCCCAAAGTAACATCTGATTTTTCTATCTTGTCTAGAATAAAGAACATTTCCAAACTGCATGTCATGTAATAACTACATCTTAAATCTAAAAACCAAGCATCTTTTGGACTTTCTTGAGCAAACATTGCATGCCAAAAATATACTACCTTAGTTTTGATTTTCTTTTAAAAAATTTACACTTTGTATGCTAAAATTGAACTATTTTTTTGGTAAACTCATATGCATAATGGCTATATTTTTTACACTAATGACATTAAACTTTATATTTGTCATACCTTTCATCATGAGACTGATTTTGACTTGGATTTTGGTTGCTACCTCTTCCACTTGAATTTGTAGGACTAGTTCTTCCATCTCTCGATGAATTTCTTCCTTTGTCTTTGACATTAAATCTTCCTCTACCTCTACCATGTCAAATTAAAACTTGTGACTTAAAAACATGCTCCAAAGAAGATCTAGAAGAATGAATTAGCTTATGCTCATGATAAATTAGAGAGACATGGAGCTTATCTATAGAAAACTGAGAAATATTTTTTGTCTCTTCTATAGCTACATGAATTTACTCAAACTTTGTTGGTGGTTTCCTTATAATCTTTTATACTATTCCCTTATCTTGAAGAATTTCCCTATGAGATCTTATTTGATTAACCAAGTCAATAATTTGGATAAAAAATTAATGTACAAATTGAGAATCCTTCTCAACATTTGTAACTTTGTGGTTTTTACGTTTGTCATTCCTTGATATGTTATTTGGAGGATATCCTATGCTTGCTTTGATTTTGTTACCGCTAAAATTCGTGAGAAAATACTTTCAAACATTTCTTAAAAGATGTAGAAGAGAACTTTGAAATCCTGTTTTTGTTATCTTTAAGCAAATCCTTTTCTGCTTGAGAAAATACATTGTATGTTCTTGCATCAAATGGATGGAACATACAGAAAAACTTTCTGTTTTATATTAAGTTTAAAAAACTTCTTACACAGATTTGTTCACAAGAGCTGTAGCTGTGTTCTACAGACACCTTTTTCTTTTTAACTTAATACTCAAAATAACACTACCAGTTTCAGATATATAAAGAAATATATGTGAAGACCAGCTACTTCCATATGAAGACGGTCTCTTATGTTAGAGTTGTACACGTAACTGCACAACAGTAAAAGTTAGAAAAAACTATCTAAGCCCATGTTGTGGAGAAGCTAGGCCATACCCATAAGACACAGACCCTCCAGCAATAAAAAGAAAAACAGAACGGAGAGAAGTAAACCATTAAATGCTACACCATACCCAGACTTGAAGAGCTGTAGCTAAAAAGGGACAAGCATGTAATAGTGGTTGTTGGGATCATTAGTAATTCCAACATGTATGTCCATCAGTAATATTTGAAAGCTCTAGAAGTGAACATAAGAACTCATATCTATGGGCTTACCAGAGTTTGAGGTGGAACTCGAAAATTGATAGATATTAGTCTTCATAATTCTTGATGGATAATATATCATGGTCCTGCAATTAAGATTACCTCGGACCTTAAACCCTTTTCCAAAATTGTTCCTCGTGACATAAGTGATCAGATGGCGATGGAGGGGATCTTTAGAGCAACACATTAACAAAGGTAAATCACATTTGACATTTTAAATGTTCTTAACCACCCCTTTGGCTTAGAAGTGATTATCTGAACCTCTTTATAGCTGAACTGTGTTCCCAGAACAGGCCAATATGGTTTAAAAGAGATTCATTTAAAAGGCTTTAGAGACATTAAAGCAAATGTAATTGGCAGATGCAAAATAAATTCTGCAACCCTCATCAATGTTTTATGCAACCTGTGCAATGTTTTAACAATTTATTGGTTGATAAGTAGAGGTATTTTTTACAGTAGGGTTGCAAGTTAAGTGGGTTTAATTTTGGGAAAACTTCATAATTAAGTGTGTTTGAGTTGGAGTTGGACTGGGATGGGTGACCTCTCGGAAAGACCCAATACTTCACCTCTGTGAGCATCACCTAAATGTAATGAATGTTAGGTGGGCCATTCATTAACATGAGAGATGGGTTCTTGTAAACCACTACTCATGAAACATGGGTCAATAAATTTGATTCAAAAAACTATATGAATCCTAATAACAATATCATAATTTATTGGTTCTCAACCATCTCTTCATCTTTGAAGAGATTTCATCTTCTTATAAAAAGCCAAAATATACACAAAATGGATTCATCAACAAGCTTTAAGAACTTTCATGCAAACATGATTAATGGGCATAAATCTGAAATCCATCACCTATACCTTTGCAACCTACACCAAAATTTAAGGTTTGTAACTGCTTTGTCCTGGAAAAGACTTAGAAACCATATTAGCAACATAGCACTCATGATTGTGCAAGAGATGACTGAAAAGATTGAATCTAGAGCATGGAAACGATTTTCAATTACAGATCCAAGACTATTCTTGATGGTATTGTGTTTGGTTGTTCGATATACATTATCTGCAACAGGGTCAAATTTGTTTCAACTTCACTTTGTTCATGATGCCTCGAAAACTAATACATTTTGTCCTGTCATAGGATGAAGGGAAGATGATAAGGAGAAAGACATGGAGCTTTGTGGAATGACCTTTTAGATGCTGAACAATTCTTAGATGACAAATGGACTCATATATCTGAGGGCACTATTATAGTACAGGATAAATATGAAGTGAAAACAATTTAAATGATAAATGAGGCTATATCTGCATTATTGTCGGTGTCCATGAATTTGGAGCAATGATTGAAATTGAGGAAGAAAAAGCTACTGAATGTAATGGAGTCTTCAAATATTCAACCGTATGCCCATAGATACCATTAAATATTATTCCCAAATGTCACTATCAATTATTGTGGAAAGCGATGTGACATGATATCAAGCCGATCTGAGTGAAGATTTAGTAGTTGAAACATCATATTCAAATAAGCTATTAATCCAAATATAAATTAATAAACACTAGGAAATGGAACTTTCTCTGTTGAAAATTTGGTGAAACTGATGCTGGAACCAGTAGTGAAACTTTTCCTTCCTCAGGTCCATCAGATGAAGAGTTGAAGGATTCAACGAATGAACTTCAACCATCCACCTAAGACTCAAATATCTTGATGATGCATTTCAGGATTTAGCTCTAATTCTTCGCATTGCAAAATCATGTCATAAAAAAATTCTCAAAGAAATCTGTAACAATAAGCACCTTTGCCATGATGTATAGTGATTAGCTAAAGTTTCTCACATACAAGGTTTCTGTTCAAAGCTAAAGTATGTACAAAAGTGACTTTATGAGAGGATTAAGCTTATAGAACAAGTCTTAAAATATGGGTCTACTAAACTTTCACATTTGGAGGCATTAGCAAGGAAACTTGGTTTGGATGAGTTTGAAAAAGTTGCGTTGGTTATGCTAACTGGATTTGCAATATCTCTTGTTTGAAAACTATTTTTGAAGGTGGCAATTGAGATAATAGCTTTTGTCATTTTGGTGAAATAGTCTAGGTCAAAGTCAATCTTGATAATCTTCTTTGTTTCCTTCAAAGAATAAGTTTCTTGATAGGTCTAATCAAATTAAGAGTACTTTTGCATTAGTGTGTGGGAATAACAATTGATAGAAGTTTTAAACTAGTTAGGAAATATCATATTGATAGTTCAATAAAGAGATGATTATTGTTGGCATGATGAACATTATAGATCCGTGTACCTCTTGCTATTTGTAAACAATGATATTGCTTACAAGATAATAGTATCAAACATTGTCATGACCATTGGAATGATAACAGCTCTCCTATTTTTAACTCTACTCTTTCACTACACTCCCCTTTAGTCCTATCTTCCATTATGATTTCAGCCATGCTTAGGTTCATTGATGTCCTAGGAGCTTATCATCTATAGCAAGTGGAAAAACATAATTTCTTAGTCCACATGAAAGCATATGGTTGAGTGGTTTTTGGAGATGCAATGACCATTTTTATATTGAGATTGGTATTGCTCATTTTAAAGCTTCATATTATAAGTCTTGAAAATATTTCAAAAGCTTTAGTATGCAAAAATGTTTAGTAGTAAATAGATGTCATAAAAGTTCTACGAATTTTCATTTTACATATTGATTTTAGAATATATTTTACCAACTCAAATTATTGAAGAGAAAGAATAATGAGATGTATAGAGGATGAAGATGATCATTAGGGTAATGAAAATATTTTGTACCATATTATTGTGGACATGTCCTCTATTATTGATATTGGTGGAATTAAATTTTGGAAAACAAAGGTTATCAATTTGCATTGATCGACCCTAATTTGGGTTTGATTGCAAAACTCAAGAAGGCTTGGAGTTCATAGAATTCCTAGGGGAGAATTGGTTGTATCTCACTATTTCTTAGGGTGTGACAATCTACAAGGAGCACAAAACTTCCCTTTTTCTTATGTTCTATTCATATTATATTTTTTCCCAAAATTATAACTTGAGTCACTTTTATGACTTAAAAGTGAATTTTAAATTATAAAGTGACTTAAAAGCGAAATTTAAATTTGAAATTGAAGAAGTGTTTATACAATAATTGAGTTAGTTACGAAAATAAAAGGCTATCTATGAAGAAATTTTCTAATTGTAAGGGTTTTTCTTTTTCAACTCTTGGAGCTTTATCTCTTTTTGAAACATAGGAATCATATAGAAAAATTGTAATGAAACTTTGTGCTCCATTTACCAAAGGTCTTTTATTAATTTTCTTGAACTTTGTATCAATCATTCTAATTGTATACTTGTATGTTGGAATTGTGATAATTTCGTTATACTTTTCTTACATGTAACTACATAGAAAATAGAATAGAAAAAATGTGCTCTAATTTGAAGGAATGAGATGGGTATTTTAGAATTTTTTGTCTTTCTATTCTTTGTTTATTGTAGATTATTCATATGTTTAGTGTGCAATATTTTCCTTTCATGTTTTAGTAAATTAAAGGGGTAAACCATCAATTATTATTTATCTTTCCAATGTTGCATGCATGAACCAAAGGAATTTGTGTCTCTAATAGTTTTTGCATATTATTTTATCTTTTAATTTTTTTCTTCACGTCTTTCATTTTATGAATCCTATGTAATGTTTTGTCTAATCATGCCGAGAGTTTCCCTGTGTTATTTCTCTTTCCCAACTTTTTACTTTCTATTATAATTTCTAGTTAAAATTATAGAAAAATTCCTATCATAGGAGGGAGTTGCCCATCTTAAATGCAAAGGAAAATTGTTAAGTCAATAATAATTTTCTCTAACTATTATGAATGTTTGTTGCTACTCATTAGGAAATTCAAGCTAATTTCAATAGTATTGTAAAAATAAATTTGTATACTAACTGTAGACATATAAATTTGGACACTTAATTTATCCAAATTCATCCCCTTTCGTCTTATTTTCGTTAATTAAGTGATACTGCTATTATTTAATTAATAACTTTAATTCTGCCAAATCCCTAAGGTATTTAATCAATAATACCTTATCTCTTTAATCCTCCTTTCATCAAATGAATTAAATAAATATGACATTTATTTAATTCCTCACATATCACATCCTCCATCTTTTATTATCTAATCTTAATCTTTCTTCTAATCTCATCATTAGGATGTGCACATGCC
The DNA here is from genome assembly GCA_007258455.2 of Sequoia sempervirens. NCBI lineage: Eukaryota > Viridiplantae > Streptophyta > Pinopsida > Cupressales > Cupressaceae > Sequoia > Sequoia sempervirens. The sequence continues at coordinate 279,927,357 of VDFB02058242.1, read as the reverse complement.
TAATCCTTGATTAGGATGTGTCACATCCTCCAACTTTTGCAAGTTGGTCTCTAATCTTTCTTAGCCACCTAACCTTCTTCTAACCCCTCATCAACTTGTCTAATCACCCCCTTTAGTCAACTCTTCCCATCCCCCAAGGAATTTTTAATTTCTTTTGTCTTCCCAAAGTCCTTTGAGGAATTTTTAATTCCACTCTCATCTTTCAAGGAATATTAAATTCATTTTCTCTTCCCCATGTCCTTTATGACATGTGTCCTTGGTCAACCTTATTAAAGGCCTTCCCCTTTTGGACAAGACACTCCACTTCCCCATGTGAATTTTTAATTCACTTTTAATCCCCCAATGCATTTAAGGAATTTTAAATTCCTTCCCTCTTCCCCATGAGAATATTTGAGGAATTTTTAATTCCCACATGTCCTCTCATATGGGGACAAGGACCTCCTTTATGAGGAGATTTTGTCCAATCCCAAGGTACTTTGTACCCCCCTCCATGTCATGTACTTCTCTTACACCTCATGTCCACCTCATCTTTCTTAAGCCTCTCCCCTTGCCACATGTCAAGATGTGAGGGCTTGTGAGCTCTCAACTCACCTTAGCCCTACATCTTGATATTTGGTGGCTCAATCTTGGCCATCCATCTCTTCTGGGAATTCTCAAAATTCCTATAAATACCTCCTCTTTTCTCTCATTTTGGGGGAGAGATCATTTTGCTAGCCAAACTCTTGCAATTTTATTTCTCAATCTACACTTAGCCATTTTCATGTTTTCATCCACTTGCACTCATCCTCACAACATCATTTAGCTTGCATCTTGTGTCATCCAAGGAGCATACACATCAAAGATCGAAGGGCCAACCAAATGATCGAATCGAGACAAGGTATAATGTTCCATTTGTTGCTTTTTATCTTGTGTTGATTCCAACTTAGGCTAATCTTGAGGTGTAGGTTGTTTTGGTGTTTATTTGCACTCTTTAGTTTGTTGCTCATTTTCTAACGCATATATTCAACCTATCACATTTCTGTCATGCCCGGTGGGACCCACAAACGGGTCTCTTTCTTTCACGTTTGTTGTTTTTTGCATTTTTGCAGGTTCAGGTTACAGAGTGGCGGACCTGTCCTTATCCGGTGGCGGACCTGTCCTCCGGTGGCAGACCTGTCCTTTGGTGGTGGACCTGTCCTCTGGTGGTGGACCTGTCCCTGCAGAGTGGCGGATCTGTCCCTGCAGAATGGCGGACCTGTCCTTATGCAGTGGCGGATTTGTCCTTCTACTCTTTCTTCCTGGGGCCTCCATTTCCACGCTATTTGTCTGATTGACTCCGTTCAAAGGCAGTTCTTATTTTTTTGTGCTCTTTCCAACGATATATAACACTTGATACTTTTGAGAAGTTGGTCGGGGCACCTTTTTCTTCTCCTGTGGCGGACCTGTCCCTCTGGTGGCGGACCTGTCCCTGCAGAGTGGCGGACCTGTCCTCCCGAAGGTGAAATTTCAAGTTTTTGCCGATTGTCTTTTGGTAAATTAGGCACATAGTTCAATTAGAGGGGTCAACAAACCTTGTTTGGCGTGCTTGTGGAAGGCTATTTGACGTATTCAATCCCCTTGTGCCATTTGGCGATTCTGGGTGACGAGAAATCGTAGCTTTCCAAGTCCTTGAGTCACCCCATTTTTCATTTTCTTAGTGGGACCTACTTGGGGATTTCATCATCCCAAGGGACGATTCCAACCACGCGTACTAGCGGGGTATATAAAAGGGGGAGAGCGAAAGTTGTACCCCAATCCAACCACGTTGTAATTGGCGGAGCGTCGGGATGATGTGAAGAGTTGGTCCGAGCCTTTAGTATCTCGCTAAGGTTCCCGACTCACGCTTGTAACAGGTTGGTGTTCACGGTTTGGGCCTCACGTACCGGGTGTATATCGAGGACTCCTTAGCAACCATGTTCATCATAGAGTAGAAAACTTTTTTGGCCATACCCGTTTCTACTAATCTTAGGGTTGTGCTGTCTAAATTGTCTTTCTCGTGCAAAACCAGTCATTATCAATGTTTGCTATATTTTGGGTCCTTTGCCTTACCCATCCATCAAAAAATCGAGCTTAAACTTATCATTTGGCGGACTTGTCCTTATGCTTTAGCGGACCTGTCCTTCTGCTCTTTCTTCCCGGGGCCGCCATTTCCACACTGTTTATCCGATTGACTCCGTTCAAAAACAATTCTTCTCAGTTTTTCGTGCTCTTTCCAACGACATATAACACTTAATACTTTTAAGCAACTTTTTTTCTAGTGGCGGACCTGTCCCTCCGATGGCGGACCTGTCCCTCCGGTGGCAGACTTGACCTTCCAGCGGCAAACCTGACCTTCCGGCGGCGGACCTGTCCCTCCAGTGGCGGACCTGTCCTTACAGAGTGGCGGACTTGTCCTTTTGTTCTTTCTTCCCGGGGCCGCCATTTCCACACTGTTTATTCGATTGACTCCGTTCAAAGGCAGTTCTTCTCATTTTTTCGTGCTCTTTCCGATGATATATACCACTTCATACTTTTGAGAAGTTGGCCGGGGCACCTTTTTCTTCACCATCTGCCTCCTCGAGGGGGGTATACCCTACCATTCTCTCGTTTACTCGTTCCAAGTAAACTCTCATCCATTTAACACATCCTTTCATCATTCAGAACTCTGGTTCTATCATTCTGATCATCCGTTTACTGGTTTCGAGTAAACGTTCATCCATTTCACATATCCTTTCATCATTCGGAACTCTGGTTCTATCATTTTGATCATCCGTTTACTCGTTCTGAGTAAACGTTCATCCATTTGACACGTCCTTTCATCATTACGAACTCTCGTTCTGTCATTCTAATCATTCGTTTACTCGTTCTGAGTAAACGTTCATCCATTTGACACATCCTTTCATCATTCTAAACCCTCGTTCTATCGTTCTGATCATTCATTTACTCGTTTCGAGTAATCGTTCATCCGTCCCGATCAACCGTTTTCTCATTTTGAGTATTTGTTCATCCATTTCTATCATCCATTTCTCCAATCAAATCATCGTTTTCCCCATCCAAATCCCCTGAACTTCGTCTCGGGTTATTATCCAAATTGACTGAAGTGTTTGATCTGATCGTCATCATTAACATCTTCTTAGGATTGTCATCCATCCTAAATTAATCATCATCGTCGGCCCAATCAATCCATTTTCAATCTCAAAGTGGATTCGGTGCCGCAATCATCCTTGTATCCTTTAATCCGATCAATCAGTATCCTAAGTCATCTAAGATAATCTCTGAACGAGATTTGTAGTCTCTTTCATCATCCATCAGTCGATCTTATCAATCAATCATCGATCGATCTTATCCAATCCAATCCAATCGCATTCCTATCCAATCACATTCGACCCAATCAATCTACTTCCATCTCGAAGTAGATTCGGTGTCTTAATCATCCTTTGATCATCCAATCCAATTGTCAGAATCAATCCCATCCAATCATCCAATCATCCTAATCTGAGCTTTAATCCAATCCCGATCTGAGCTTGCCCTAAATCCCGATTTGGGCTTTTTTCCATTTCCATCCAAAATCTTTATCCATCATCTTTATCCTTTCATCATCATGAATTCTTATCCTCCATCAATAGTGGTCAAGGGAAACCCTAATTACGTCAACGATGATAATGAAAGTCTTGTTGATCAAGAGGTATACGACATAGATCCCCTTGACACTATCATTGCTAGTAAGCTTTCTCCACCCACATTCCAAAATCCAATCACCCCATTAAGTTATCCCATCATGTCTTCATCTATGCCTAATCACACTCCTTATGCTACCTTTGACAAGGGATGTCCATCATACCCATCATATCCTTCATCTACATCATCCTCTTATCCAACACCCACATCCTCTTATCCTAGTCTGCCATCACAATACCCCTATCTTGATCCCCCATCCACATCCTCTTATCTCAATCCTTCATCCACATGTACCCACTACCCTAATCTTCCATACCAATCCGCTCAGCCTAATCCTACATTCACACCTTCCTATCCTAGTCAAACACACCCATTAACTTACCCTAATCCAACACCCACATCTCCCTATATTAATCCAACACCTCAATCTTCCCATCCTCATCCACCATCCCAATACCTTTATTACAACACGCCACCCATATCTTCTACCAACGATCCACCGTCCATGTCATCCTATCCTAATTCCCCATGCCCATATCCTTACCTTAATCCTCCATCCAGTCTTAATCTTCCATCTAATCCTAGTCCACTAATCCATAAACCTTCATCCACTCCCACCTTGCCATCTCAACCTAGTGTATTCAAGTTTCTCCAAGGACTTATAACAAAGGAAACATCCCCCACTCCACACATTGTAGTCGTGGAACCATGCCATCCCAACCCATCATCCATGGTCGTTAGTGACGAGACCCTTCTCCATGCAACACCTATCATTGATGATACCATCACATCCTCTGAATCCACTGAGTCCCCATCTCCTACCATCACATCTACCAAATCCATTGAACACCCTCCCCCTACTCCAAGAGCCGTCGAACCTATCGACGACACCCAAATCCAATCCACTTCTTCCACTCCTAGTATCCATTCCCAGGAATATTTTGAATCTTCCATCCTTCCATCTTCCCCACTTGAAGAGTCCCCCCATGACTCCATTATCATGCCTCCCACGCACGATGAGTCATGCCAAGAGCCTGACCCAAAGCATGCCAGCATATCCCCTCCTCCAGATCAAGATCCTACCATCCCATCTAGTCTACCGCAAGATCACAGTCCCCCATCCATTCCATCCTGTGATCCTCTTGAGATTCAAGATTCTACTTCTCCATCTCGTCTCCATTGCATGAGCCTGCTACCACAAAATCAGATCCTATCGTATCCCCTACTCCCTCTCCAAATACCACCCATCCAAATGTTGCTATCCCATCATTTCCTTCTCAGGATCCCCCATCATTGCCTAAAAATACTATCCCCACACTGCTTGCATATCCCCTTGGTACTCTCACATTCTTCCATGGTGGCCTCCTTGCAGAGGAAAAACACAATGTATATACCACCCATCATCCCCCACCTAATAATGGACTCGCATCATGTTTTCAAAATAACAAAAATCCTATCATGGATCGAATGCTCAAGAACATGAACTATCAAGGAAAAGGTCTAGGCCTTCACGAGCAAGGTATTTTAGAGCCCATCCAAGTCAAAGAACAAATCTGCATGCAAGGTCTTGGATCTATTCCCCAAGACTCACAATCTAAACATGTTGGTACAACCTCTAGATGTCCTCAACAAGCCTTTTCCAAAAGAAATGTGGCTCTTCCCATCGCTCCACCAAATCATATGCTGCCATCCCTCCTCCTCTATCATATCACCTCAAAACAACCATCCATATTCCTCCTTCATCCGTCCATCCATTTTGGGTCCTTACATCCCTCCATCCACAATCTCCCATCCTTCATCTACTGCATCCATCTTGGGTTCTTATGTCCCTCCACCCACTCTATCCATCTTGGGTCCGTATATCCCAAGATCACCTCCTCCATCTCATCCTTTCACCCATCCAACACCTATACATGTCATCCATCATAAACATCCCTCTCGCAATCCCATAATCAGATCAACAAAGGCACATACCTGCACATCCTCCATCTACACATAATCCTCATCATCCTACCTCCATTGCTCCACATCATCCATCCCCTCACACCCATCCCATTGCTATAAATGCACTTTGGATGCTAACATAAAATGCATAAATCCAAACATCCACATGAATCTAAAGCTCCCCATGTCCCCTCTATACGACATGTTGAAGAAAAGAAAAATCAAATCCACAATCCAAATCAAACCCATCAGCCACAAAGGCCCACTAAAGCAAAGATCAAAACCATGTGGATCCCAAAGAAAAAAGATGCAATGCCATCAAATGAAAAATCTGTAAGAACATCCAAAGTTGCTAATCCAAAAGCTAATCATACCCCCCTTTCATCTCCTAAGTCTGTTTTGGGTGCCTATGTCCCAAAATTCACTATTCCATCTCCTTCATTATCCCCACATTCCCCATCCATTAGTCCTCGTATCTTTTCACATCCATCACCACATGTGCCAATGTTGGTCCTGAACTCACCACCCCATCACACATCCACCCCATCATTCTATCCATACCCTTTCTAGCATCCCATTCATTACCCTACATATCTCCCCCATCAAATCCCTCTAATTCATCATCTTGCATAATCCATTTATCCTCATAAGGTTGTACCAACATCCAACAGTCGGTTCGAACATGAGCTCTTAATACCTGATATAGAACTTGATGCTTGAGTCCTTCATCCATATCCTTATAGCATGTCTTCTAAATCCACTTATTCGCCTCCCTATCCTTATCCATCTCCTTTTGCATGTTATCCAAAAATCCAAAAAAGTCAAAAAAATCAAAAATCCAAAAAAGTCAAAAAAAAAATAAAATCAAAAAATCAAAAAAAAAATAAAAAATCAAAAAATCAAAAAAAGTCATGTGGAACACAATGAGATGCTCCATGAATATGTAACAACACTTACAGATAGTTCTTTCACACTGTCATGCCACAGAAAACCACCACGAACCAAACAAAAATAAACTACTTCGTCCTAGAAGCATATAATACACAACTAAGAGATAGATCATTATCAGATCAACTTACAAAACACATCATTACATGAAAACCAAACTGAGAAACTACACAAGCACATAGATCATGTTCACCAAGTTGTAGGAGCGAAAACAATAATGTAGAGAAATGCAGAGCATTTTTTAGACTAGTCTAGACAACCAACAAAACTGCCAATCTTCTACAATTACCAGAAACCTCCTCGACAACATAGGTGACCTAAAAATATAGGAGTGCAACATCCACAAAACATAAAAAATGAATCCCAAACCGCAAGACCAAATCTTCAAAGGCAAAGGAATGCGAAACATTCTCCCAAACATTTTTCACAATTTCCTTTAGCAGAAACTTTCCACTAACTTGCAGAGACCAAAACTATCTTGCAGTAACACATAATTCCTTAGGAGCAACATGAGAGAGCATACAACATACTAGAGATCATCAACAACATCTCTCCACCATTGAAAACACTTTAATTCTCATCTTAATACTTCTAATCCTCATCTTAATATATCATCTTGATATCATTTCTACTGATAGAAACCATGCACAATGCAAATTTAATTATCATCAGACAAGGCATGACAACCAACCATGAAAATTAGTAACATCACCATTAGCAAAACATCATATATAAATGATAACCAATTCCAAACAACAATCTCACAAGCATATGTGCAACAATCTCCCCAAGTGTTGACATCAATGACAACCAATGCCAACAGTCTCCCCCTTTGGCATTGATGGCAACACACACTTGCACATTCTCCCCCTTTGACATCAAGGATAAAGGGCCAAGATCTTCAATTAAATCATTAGCATATTCTCCCCCTTTGACCAACTATAATTCTTCTTCAAACAACTATACAAGCTCCCCAATCAACAACAACCAACCAACTAGCTACTCCCCCTGAGAGGTAGCACCCATCAATCTAGGAGAAAAGGATATGATATGAATTTCTCCCCTAGATAGATGTACCATCTATCCATCTAGTTAGAAAATGGAGGGGCAATAACCCCTAACTTCTATCATAGATACTCAAAATTATCCTTTGAGAGCGCCTTAGTAAAGATATCTTCAATCTGATCCTTGGTAGGCACATACTCCAATCTGGCTTCTTGCTTTGTAGCCTTTTCCCTTAAAAAGTGATACCAAATAGAAATATGTTTGGTTGTTTAATAAATCACCGAATTATTGGAAATTTTAATTGCATTGGTATTATCACACAATATGGGAATTAGTTCATCATACACCACATTTATATCCTTCAAAGTCTGCTTCATCCAAAGCACCTAGGTGTAGCAAGATGGTGCAACAATATAATCAAATTTTGCTATGGATAAGGACAGTGAGTCCTGCTTCTTACTGAACCAAGAGACCAACCTGTCTCCTAAGAAAAATGCACTTCCACTAGTACTTCTCCAGTAATCCACACATCCTACCCAGTCAGCATCATTATCAACATTCAAAGAAAATTTATCATCCTTTTTATACCACAAACCATAATATGGAGTTCCCTTCAAGTATTTGAATATTCTTTTCACTACTTTCTCATGAGTTTTCTTAGGATTAGCTTGAAATATAGCAACCAAACATACTGCATGCATAATATAAAAAATAAAACACATTGAGACATGTAAAATGTCCACATAAAATCATTTAACTAATATGTACATACTCCAACTAGTGCAAGTATCTAAACATATTTTTTGTAGAATAGATAGGCACCAAGAACTATTTGTAGCACAGTCTCATTTGAAAATTGAACTTGTGGACCACCAAATCACCTAATACTCCAAACTAGCATGCAATGATCATCCCTGAACATGTCCAAAAAATTGTATGGATAAATCTTTATTTCCTGACGAAAGCAGAGCATTCCAACAAGCCTTCATCATTACTTTACTTTGACAGAGCATATACTAGAACTTTGTCACTTACAACTTTCACTTCAAAAGATTTAATGAAATGAAATATTGGACATAACACCTTCATAAATTGACCAACTTATCTTCTAAATCGCAAGACTAAATTTTGCTTGGCGGAAGGATGCAAAAAAAAACACCATGACTCCATCTTAGAGTATACACTGTGAATGCCTTAGCAAAACTTCTACAACTTATCTCTAAGTGTAGTACACCAAATAGGTAAGATATAAAGTTGGCATACTAGAAACATATTGGAACAAGTTTACCCATCTCCATAAAACATTTACTTGCACTGAAATCTTCATCAAAAGGTTCATTTTTTCTCAGTAGATTTGCTCACCAAAGGATTTGATCCAATTCTTCTTCCATGCTAAAATCTCCAACATCTTTTCCTTTTAGGGAGGCTAAAATATTTAAAAATGAAATCTCCACCTGAGATGATGCTTTGTCTCAGTTTGTCTCAGGATCTTGTGCAGAATGCACAAGTGTAGAATCATCCTCATTTTATTGAATTTGTTTTTCCTTCCAAGCCTTTTCATTACCCTTCTTTTGTTGATTAAGGATTTCATTACCACTTTTGCAACAATTTGCTTTATGTCTCATCTTATTGCATTTTTAGCACACAATGTTGTGCTATGAAACAAAGTTGTTCCTCTTCACCTTAGTTCTACACTCAACAACCTTATGAACAAAATTGTTGCAAGCATAACAATATCCATGAAATGAAACAACATTGTATCTTTGAGACACAAACGATCTTTTACCCATGTTATCGTTCATTCTTTGTCTAGATCTACAATCAACAACCTTATGCCCAAATTTATTGCAAGAAAAACAATAACCTTGAAAAGATTGATTGAACCCAATAGGAGCATGATGTCTTGTATGTAGAGGACCTACAAATCCTTTAATTTTCAGTCACGAATGAATCCACCTTCTTTCTTGTTGTCTTGATCTATATTTGTATCTCTAGAGTCATTTTTCTTAGAATATTTTGTGCAAGATTTCTCCTCCTCCGTCTCATAATTTCCTTCTGGTTTAAAGTTATCATATAGGTTTACAGATGCGTTGGTTATAAGACTTTTCCCTTTTTAAAAAGAAATATTAGATTTTTATTTTGATGGTTTTTGAGAGTTAACCAACCCATCAAGAATTTCAGAACCTCCTCTCAATTTTATACCCTTTTCAATCTATTATTTTTCTCTTTCCAGTTCTTTTCTTAGAGTGATAATCTCTTCCTCAAGTTTTGAGCATTCAACTACTTTATCATTGAGCTTGGTATTCAAACAATCTTCAATCCTCTTGCTTTCTTCAACCTTTACTTTCAAATTAGAGATCACATCTTCTTCCTCCCATAAAGTTTAATCTCACATGATTTACCTCCTTCTATTTGATCTTTTAGTTTTCCAATTTCGTCTTTTGATTTTCCATATTGTGCCTTCAATTTGACAATTGTCTCTTTTGATCTTTCAAGCATGATATCATATTTCTAATTTAGTGCTCTTGCATCATCTAGATCTTCAAGAGAAAATTGAAGCTCTCCTTCATAATCTAATTCACAATCATTTGGATTGAGTTCCCAACCTTTAGGTTCCATTGCTTCTATATCTAGTTTAGGAGAAAACATATCTTTGTCAGCCTGCAAGGTACCAAACTTCAAGTTCAATTTTCAACATTACACTTTTTGTCACCAAATTATAAGGCCATGAAGAGGGTTTCTTCATTTGAATCATTATCATCATCTTCTAATGAACAACAACTCTCCTTGGAATGGAGACTCCTTTTGAACTTCTCTCTTTTGATTCTTCAAAAGGACATTTAGATGCAAAATGACCAATTCTCCCACAATGGAAGCACTTGAAAGGTAACTTACCTTTGTATTTGCTTGTGCCTTTCTTTAATATTCTCACAAAGTTTTCTTCTACCTCATCAAAATCATAATTCTGATCTACTATTTCATCTTCTATCGTTTTATTGACTTGTCAAATTTTCTTATTCAAAGGCTATCAGACCACCAAACATTTCATCTACTAAATACTTATCCAAGTCCTTAGATTCTTCAATACCAGATACTTTATGACTATAAGCTTTTGGGAGAGATCTCAAAACCTTCTTCACAATATCATCTTCTTTCACTTCTCCATGAAGACCTCTAATGCCAGTAACTACTTCATCCACTCAGATCATATAACTAGCAATGTCTTCATCCTTTGTCATCCTCAGGGTTTCAAGTTTTCTCTTAAAGATTTGCATCTTGTCTTGCTTCACTTTTTTATCTCCTTCATAAATGATTCTTAGATTTTTCCATACATCTTTAGCATTACTCCAACTCATCACCTTCAAAAGTTCAAAATCAGTTAACCCTCATGTGATAGCATTCTTTTCCTTGACATTGTTCTCATATAATATAATCTCAACAGGATTTGTTGGAGCAAAAGGAGCAATGTAACCATCCTTGAAAGATTTCCAAACATGAAACCCTAGAGACTTTAGATGGCCTTCCATTCTTACTTTCCAAAAGTTTTAAATTGTCCCATCAAACCTAGGACCCTTATAAGATCCATCATGTGCCATCTCAGATCTTTCCTCAAGCAGTTCAGCTTCTTTAGAGGAACTTGGATTTGATAACAATTATTGAACACACCTAGATACTAAGACGGGGGTGAATTGATATCTATAAAAACTTAACCCCTTCAGTCCTTAAACCCTTCAACAATACATAATTTTAGACTTTTAAGAAGATTGGAAACTTATGAACATAACAAAAATACTTAATCAAATCAGAAAAAATGAAAGATAAGATAATGAACACACATGGACAAGATAACACCAAATTTATGTGGAAAACCCAAGGAGGGAAAAACCATGGAGATATATCTCTCTCAATATAGAAGCTCATTGCTTACAAAATTGTAATTTTTTTAAAGAATTACTAGCTAAGGAATCTCATTGCTCCCAGAAGGACTTGCAAGCTAATGTGCACAACCTTAGGGAAAGATACAAAGGACTTGTAGTACTGAGGCACACAACCCCAAGTCAAGATATAAATTACAAGGACTTGCTAAAGAGACTCACTGTCTAATAACAAGATACATGAAAATATGTAATTATAACATTTTTCAAGAATACACTATGTTGATTGAGGTGTTAAAGCACATATGATCCTTCTTTTCCACATCTCATTTCACAAATCCATACTCCCACATCACCACACACTCACTTAACTTACAACTGATTTGATCTTTTATTTATATCCTCTGCAAGATCACAAAACATCATTTAGGTTGACCAAAAAAGAATAGAAATAGTGAATCCAACACGTCGGCAATAAAAACATAATGTGGTCCTATCCAAAAGATAGAGAAGACCAAAAAAAATCTCATTACATCTTCCAATGTGATCCAAACAATATACACACTAGCGCACATCAACCCAAGTCGGTAACAAGGAAACATGTAGTACTTTACAAGTCAACCAAAAAATATAACTTCAATTGAATTAACATAATGTGGTTCTCAAAAAGATAGGTTAGGACCCAAATCCATCTTAATACAACCTCAAATATTGGCATATACCCCCAAACACATAGCTCAAGGAAGATGATGAGCCCTGTTGGCCAAACATCCATAGACTACCCAAAAAACCAACTCAACACAATATGTTGCACCAAAGAGATCAACCATTGATGTGTAGACCATAAAGATATGTTCCATGAACATCCAACAACACTTCCAAACACTTATTTCACAATGTCATGCTGCAAACAACCACCGTAAAACAAACAAAAATTGAATACTTTATCCTAAAAGCACATAATACAAAACTAAGAGATAGATCATTATCATACCAACTTGCAGAACACATCATTACATGAAAACCAAATTGAGACATTGCACAAGCACTAAGAGCATGTTCACCAAGTTTTAGGAGTAGAAACAATAATATAGAGAAATGTGAATCATTTTCCAGTCCAATCCAAAAAACTAGAACAAAACTACCAACCTTCTACAATTACAAAAAACCTCCTTGGAAAAACAAGTGACCTAAAAAGATAGGAGTGCAACATCCATAGAACACAAACATTGAATCCCAAACCGCAAGACCAAATATTCAAAGGCAAAGGAATGTGAAGCAATATCCCAAACAGTCTTCGCAACAAATTCCTATAACATAAACTAGGTTTCGAGAAAATTGCCCAACTGCTTCCATTCTAGAAGCAATGCGCTTTTTTTTAAAGATCCCTTTGCATGTGGGTCAATAACTCATATTTTCCAAAATCAAATCACCTGGGTTGGCTTAGAATTACATTGCCTACAAAACCCATGTGCCAAAATTTCTCGAGAAAATTTTGCCCCAGGAAGCTTTAAAACCCCTACAGTTCTCGACTGAAAAAACTTTGCATTTCTTGCTAAAACTCAACTTTTTGAATTTTTAATGATATGGGTTTGCTTAGAATTCAATTCTCTACAAAACCCACATTTCAGAAAAATTCCAAAAAAATTTCCCGTGACTGGGTATTTTTAGCCTCATCCAAAGCTTTCTTTAGCTTTTTTTGAAAGTTGTCCGAACATATCCAACTTTACAGTCAAAAATCCAGATTTTCAAAATGTAATTCAACTCTATAGATTACAAGGCCAAATTAATCTTGGTGCATGACTTTTTGAAAACTTCAGACATAGACTTGGGTCATGTCTATCCAGTGGTCAAACTGAGCACTTTGGAAGGCGTTAGCATCACCACAATGAAGAATCTTGAGCATTTTGGATTGTTGGCGACAACATATATTCCTATCATGGTTTTTGATCTTGAGTTCGCCATTTCTTGCATTAAGCATTACGACTCATCCACAAGACAAATCAGATCAGCTGATGGGAGGGTCATTTGCAGCCTCAAGTCGAGGGACGTCGAGAAGTGATTTGCTATTCCTCCTTGCTCAGACAATTTTACCAGTCATTGAGGATTGCGACAAGATATGGTATGGAGACAAAGAAAGATCTCTGAGAAAGGTTGCTCAGAGATGGTTGAAAGAGAAGAAGACTAACATGCCAAGGAAGGTTGGGTGTGGGGAGTTTAAGGATGAAATTTCTATCTTGATAACTTTGCTCAACCGGGTTACAACAAGAGGAGGTGAAAGGTAGTTTCAACTATGGAGCCGCTAGGGGTGATTTCTTCACTACCTTATGTACATCATGGTAAAAACCCTGAGTGAAGAAAATGAGCAATCCTATTGAAGATGCCAGAGGATGATCAAAGATGGAGAGAAGGAGTTGAGCAAGTAGTCTATCATCATGGATAGTGTTAAAGTGCCAGAAGATGAGACAATCAACTAGTTTCTAGATGAGGTGATAACCCGTGATGGATTGGAGTAGTCAGTCAATTAGATCTTGTAGTTATTCCCGAGGATAGAGTCAAAAGCAACAGTTAACTCGACATTAGTCTTGAGTTCTTTTTGCTAATTTTATGCATGCTTATCTCATCCTTGAAGATATTTTTGGAGGAGTTTAGACTTTCAGTTAGGATCAGTTAACTGATGTTAGTTATCAATTAAATTTCATTTCAATAAGGACTTGCATGTTGCACATGTCCATTTAGTTTAGTCTTGTTTCAATTAATTGATGGTAGTTTTCCAGTTGACTGTATAGTTTTATTTATTTAGGTTTAGCAATAAACTCTTGCATGCTTGCAAGACTCATGTTAACTCAAGGTTATTTTAGGGTTCCCTACACCTCGAAGTTCTATAAATAAGAGCACCCTTGCTCATTTGTAATTAACTTTTACTCGCAATAGCATACATGCTAAGAAACCTTACGTATAGTATCACTATTCAGTATCTATTCACATTGTAATTAGGAACTTTTGCACATGATAGCATACATGTTGAGCAACCTTACCTATAGTATTGTTATTTTGTATTTGTTCAAGAAATTTTATTGTGATAATAAATAGTTGAGCCGCCTTATTTGAATGTTATTATTATGGTACTTGTTCACCTTAGATTAAATATAATTGTTGGTTTGATCGTTTACTATTATGCGTGTCTTGATATACAATTTGTTGTCCCAATTATTATTTCATGTTGTGTTTAATAAGCTTTGTTTCATATTTACACCTCGGATAGGTGTCGTCATCTCCTTGGGAATTTAGAAGTAAGGCTTATCGTGTGTTGTTGTGATTAATAATCTTTGTTTCGTATCTACACCTCGGATAGGTGTTGTCACCTCCTTGGGAATTTAGAAGTGAAGATTGTCGTTTGATGTTGTTGCCAATAGTCTTGGATAGGTGTCGTCATCTCCTTGGAAATCTTGGCCTAAAGATTATTGTATACCCAATTCCCCGCTCCTAAGTCCTCATGCTCTGTTTCTTGAGGGAATAGGATAGTTTAGCATTAGCCTAGTTGTAGTTAGAGATCTGCAAAACTAGAGAAAATCCTTAGCTGCAACGTATTAGGTTTCCTTAACCTTGTGCCTATTCCAGCTAAGTCAAAAAGAAAGGATTTAGATCATTTACTTTTTCACGCATATCAGCACAAGAGAGCTTCCCCTCCTAATTTGAAGAGTAGTCATTACGCACTGTGCATAGTTGTCCCTTGCTAATACACACTCCAGAGGTGCGAATTGTAATTCCAACAAATACTTCTAATCCTCATCTTAATATAGCAAGATTGGAGGAAGAAAAGTAACATGGAGGTGGAGAAAAAGATTAGGCCATTCAGGTCGGTGTTGCTTTTGATCCAGTTTTGAAATATATACATGTATGTAAATAATTTCACATTCTTTGTATATTCTTTCAAACTTTGTATTCTTGGTTTCTAAGCATTTTCAACTATTTACATCTAGAGGCGTTCTTCAGTCGCATAATGGGTTGAAGAACCCGTGTACATAAATTAGGCATGTGATTTAAAATGACACCTGTACAGTGCCTCCCATTGTGGCCGGTATTCACGTAAACCAAATGGTATGCCTTAGCCATGATGGAAGTGGACAATGTAACACATCACAACTATCAATATGGCATCTGAACGAAACCGATGGTATGACATGAAAATGAAACGAAAGGAATTGGAAGAGTCATGTGGTAACTTTAAAAGAATGTTGGAGAGCACAACATTTTCCATTTCAAAGCGACAAGCATTTTGCTACTCATGTCTGCCTTTGTATTTTGCACCTACATTTCATATTTCTGTGTTAAATTTAGCCACATTGGAGGCATTTAGGTATTCAAGATTTGAAAGGATGCCCACTATAAGATCTTCTTGAGCGTGTTTACGTGATTCAAATTCCTTCAAAGAATCTTCAATGTTTAACAAAGGGAAGGAATGTCCTATTCAAAATGGGTTGTTTTGTTCAGTAGGGTATGTGCACATTGCCACGACATTAGATGAGGAGTATTTGTGAGGATCCATGACAACCGTTTTATCTATTCTTAGACATGCCTCTTACCCTAAAAGTTTCTTCTTCCATTTTTTGGTTAAGCTTTCATGGGTTTGCAGCTATGCTCTCCATTGCATGCCCAACAACTCTTAGGTAAACTAATTTTATAAGATATTGAAAGAAAATATGTATATATATTCTTTATTGGCTATTTACATAGATTTATATGTTGTTGAATTATAGATATGAATGGCATGGTTTTGATTTTTCAGAGCAAGAATTATACACAGACATATATGACCTATCCCGAAGACCCTCTAGACTGGGCTTAAACAACACACACTAAGCTTTAACCGCTTAGGTGGTTGTGGGCCCATTCCTTTCACTTAATGTTCATTACCATTCCATTCAAATAATTTTCCCCATTAACAATTAAATTCGAACACTGTTCCCGCGTAGAATTTCATAAGCATTTGATCTCATAAAACAAGGAGGATGGCAAAGGGCACTCCCATCTCTCTTGCCACTGTCATGGAGTACCTCGCAGCTAAGGTATTTTCACAGCCTTTATTGCTTTATGCAAATGGTTTCTGCAGCGGACACAAGGCATGGATTTCCTCACGATGCAACAAACAAGTTTCCATCCCGATCAGTTTTATTTTCTAGTGTACTCCCTACTTGTGCCAAAATGGGAGCTTTAGAACAGGGTATGGACATCCATCAAAGCATAAAGGAAGGGCAATTATTATCAGATATTACAGTTGGAAATGCTCTAGTAGACATGTATGCAGAATGTGGAAGCATAGACAAGACGCGTAAGCTTCTTGATCGGATGCCTCAAATAAATGTGGTCTCATGGAGTGCTATGATTGTAAGATATACACAAAATGCGTTTGTTGAAAAGGAGTTAGGAAATTTCAACCAAATGTGATTGGCAGGTGTAAATCCAAACACCGCAACCTTTTCCAGCATTCTCCCAGCCCGTGCGAACATGGGAGCTTTGGAGAAGGGTATGGAATTTTGTCAGATGTTGTAGCTCCAATTGCCCTGGTAGACATGTATGCAAAATGTGTAAGCTTAGACAACGCATGTGAACTGTTTGACAGAATGTCTCAAAGAAAAATGTTCTCATGAAGCACCCTCTGAATGCAAGATATTAACAAAATAGATTTGTTTAAAAGGCTTTAGAAACTTCCAACCAAATGCAATTGGCAGGTGTAAAGCTAGTATCTACAACTTTTGTCAGCATCCTCCCAGCCTGTGCGAAAATGGGATCGTTGGAACAGGGTATGGACATCCATCATAGGGTATGGAATTTTGTCAGATGTTGTAGTTGCAATTGCCCTGGTAGGCATGTATGCAAAATGTGTAAGCTTAGACAACGCACGTGAACTGTTTGACTGAATGTCTCAAAGAAAATGGTTCTCATGGAGCGCCCTAATTGCAAGATATTTACAAAATGGATTTGTTGAAAAGGCTTTAGAAACTTCAAACCAAATGCAATTTGTAAAGTCAAGTCATTCTCTACAACCTTTGCTAGCATCCTCCCGACCTATGCCAAATGGAAGCTTTGGAACAGGGTATGGAGAGGAAATTTCTTAGAGGTAGTTGTAACTGTTTTGATAGACATGTATGCAAAATGTAGCTATATATTCAAAGTAATTTTGATACCATAGGTAATTGTAGCTAAAATTCACCATAAGAGAGCTAAGGAAAGTTTATATGAGTTATATACTTAGGTTGAAGCTAATGAATAATTATTTTGTGGATTTGTATTATGTGTGTGACTTGTGATGTTATTAAATTGTGATGATCTATGTCCAAGCTAGAGTTATTAGTTTAAAGTTGGATTGTTTTTACTCATACAGGTACTATCACTCTTGTACCATTCCTCCTAGTTATCTTATGACAACTCTACATTTATAGTGTGATTTTTCCTTCCACTACCATTTCATTCCCTCTTACCTATCACTCCCTTCAATACACTAGTGAAGTAGTTTGGTCAACTTAAGAAGAAACTGGATACTATGCTTGTAGCTCTAACTCTTTTACATTAAATAGATGTTTCTTATGAACACAAAGATGTAATTTATTAATTATGCCAAAGGAATCTATGACATAAAACCAATAAAAAGTTAAAATAAGGAGCAAATGAAGCCTTCTTCATTGCCTCCCAATGCTTTTCTTGTTCTCTACTAGTGAAGCAAGAGAAAGATAATTTCATTCCTTCATATATGAAAACAAGGAAGATTTCATCTTTATGCTTCAAAAAAGAAGAAGAAAGCAACTTTCCACAATCCCAATGGCGCCTTATTTGAAGACATTAGTTCCACATGGGTTTCAAAGCAAAATCAAAATATTTGAAAAGAATAAGTGGAGCCCACTCCACAAATAAAATATCAAGATTATAAAAGTTCTATCTACTATTCTACATATATCAAGCACATTCAATGACATTATATCATGATGAAATTGAAAATATTGAAAGTAAATGCAAACCATTGAGATGAGAACAATCTATTAGATGTTGATCCATATAACATTATTAGTAGATATTTTATACTCATTTTTTTGGTAGTTCAAGTTGGGGATAAGGGTCCTCTCTCATTCTATTAATAGTATGATAAATTTACACAAAAATATTACATTGATTATATGCATGATTGAGACATTACAACTTCTCTATAACCAAAATGTAGGACAAGCTAGTGATAAAACCCAAGAGAAAAAGACAAAAAAAGAAGATAAAATGATTGAGAAAGAAAACCATACATGTACAGTCTAGAATCATTAGAAAATATAAATAGTAAAATCTATGATTTGGAGAGATACAAAGATCAGCTTATATTATCCATAAGGGACTATATGTATACAAAATATTAGTAGATGTTATCAAAAAATGAAAAACATCCAACTATAGATTTCATCCTCCTATTTCACCCAACTTATCATTACTTTCATACTTAATTGAGGATCACTTCGTAGGTTCACAAAGTGCCAAAACATTCAATGATGGGTTGTAAAAACTCACCAAACCTTTGAGAATCTTAAATATTTACAATTTCTTTATCCAACACCATGGATCTAGTCTCAATGATATGAATAATACCAATTGAAGCAAACCCATAGCATTCAAATCCTTTGAGAGGAAGAGTGTTCACACTTATAAGAGCAATGTTGTCAACAATTTCTTCCATGCTTAACGTGCTCTTATTCCAAATGTAATATTGTCCCATAGCCTTGGTAAGTTCCTTATCACTAATTAGGGTATAGATATTACACACAAACATGGAAGAGATGTTAATGTTGACATTGTGTCAAATAAATCCCTTGCTAAGAGCCATACCAAGTACTTCTAAAATGACAACTAGGATATCGCCACCTTGGAAGAAAATTTGTATTCTAAATCTAGCTTCATTGTGTTAGTGTCAACCACCTCCCATGAGCACCATCTGTAACAAAAAAACTTCACGAATACGAGAGAAGCAAATATGCTATTTCACCAGGAGTGAATGAAAATGAGATAAAGTACATAATGTACAATAGTGCCTTATAAAGGCATGAAAATGTGTGTGGATTTGTAGTATATATCATATTTGGGAGTTTTCTAATTGTTGTGAAGGTTAATGTCTTTGTATTCTTGGAGATTTTTCATAGTTCATTATGGGGTTTTCATTTCATCCTACTGTGATTATGTTGAAAAGGGAAAACTATAAAAAATGGAGAGATGGTATCATAAAACATCTCAAATGGCTTCATTTGTTGCCATATTTGTATAATCTTGTTCCCCCTCCTGGTACTAATAGTAAGAAATTTGCATGGAATTGCAAAAGGGATCATGTCTTAGGAGTTATTGCAATGCATATTGATGTTGCCACTTTGAACGCTATTGATCATTTTGAGTGTCCTCATACTCTTTGGACTAAAATTTGGGAGATACATGGAGATCCTAATACTCAACTATTCCCAGATGATCCTGTTTTAGATTGTCTTGTGCCTCTTCATTTTTCAGACATGATACCCTATGATCATGCTACTATGCAGGAGTTTGTAGTTTTGAAATACTTTGAATCTTTAGATGAGGATGATGAGGATTCTTCAAATGCTCCTTCTCCATCAAGGACAATTGATGTACCTTCACCTTCAGTGATTCATTGTGAAAAGTCATTGATTGAGGCTCCTATCATTCCTATTCATCAGGACCATTCATCTTGTGTTGATGATTCATTGAGCACGTACAGTGATTCATTACAATAGGATTATCATTGTCTTCCTAATTGGGATTCCTATTTTCTGAACATTGCATCCTTGTTTACGGAATCTCACATTTTTGACTTGGAAGACACATCTGAGGGTACATCCCTTCTTTTTGATGACAGTATATGCACTACTATCACTCTATCTTAGTCTCTGGAGAATGTTCAGAATCAGTTTCTAGTGGGACATTGTTTTTCACCTCCTATTGTGATTGGGCATGTTCCTGATTGGTTTGTGGCATCATCTTCCAAGGTCTTGGTGGCACATGAGAAAATTTCAGAGACATCATCATACATTTTCATGCTTCTTTCTTTCAATTCCTATCTAGAATGGGAAGCATTCTTGCATTTGTATTTGGTTTTGTTTCTTTCAAAAGGGATACAAATTGTTTGTCAACATTGGATCATGTTTTTTCTTCAAGCACTTACCATTTTTGCAGGTGATTACACATTGTGGGGGGCTATATAGTCTCTCTTTCCTTCTTATGGGGGGACTATTGATTATATATACATGATGTATGTAGTCCTTGGGGGGTATGATTGAGTCCTCCATCCATGCATCATTTTTTTTCTTTTCTCTCTTTTGGAGAGGGTTTTTTCCCATAGGGTTTTTCTCATTTTCTCCAATTGTGAGAGATTTCTCTTTTGCATTGTAAATGGGTACCTGTGGCAACAAAAAAAAGTATCCCTTTACTTTTCCTTGCTCGTTTGGGCCCTCTTTGTTAAACTGAACTTAATTTTTGCTTGATTTAGTGTGTGACACATTCACATTAGGTCTTGGGCCCTTGTGAACTAATGAACTTAAATGGTACCTTGCTAAGGTGTTGTAAAGTGTTGTAACACACTTTCAAACTTTTCTAAGGTTTTATTAATTAACTGAACCTAATAAACCTCTTTTTAACAAAAAATTACCTTAATGATGCCTTGTTTAGAATGTTGTAAAGTGTTGTAACACTCTTTCACACTTTTCTAGGATTTTCATAAATAATTGGGCTTCTTTATGCTTTAATTGGCCTGATTTTGCATCCACAAGCCTCATTTAATGCATTTTTTTGAGGATGATCTCGACATAAATCAACATCCAATCAGAATTCAAGTGTTTTTAGGTTGTGTGGCCTAGATTTGGTGGTTTGGGACTCATACGCCACCTTGGTCGTATGGGTCCCACCTAGGGTTTTGGGTCTCGATCTGGATTTCACACCTTTCTAAGCATTTTTGAATTTGGTCCCATAAATTATGCCTAATGGGACTCATACACCACCTTGGGCGTATGAGTCCCATGTGGGCCAAAATTAAAATTTAATTCAAATTCTTGGCGGGATTTTATCCTCCTAGATTTGATGTCGGCTTGTAGTGTTGCAATTTCAAGAATTTTCGCATAATTAAGTATAAATACAAGGTTCTTTCACTCATTTTTCACCTAGCAAGTTGAATGAGCATCCTTATAGCAAAGTTGAGTTCACAAGAGCATTCAAGTGTTTACAAGAGCATTCAAGAGCATTCGAGGGCATATTATCAAGCATTTTAGAGCATTATTCAAGCATCAAGCATTGTGTCAAAGTCTTCATGCATCATGTTTGTTTTTGAGCTAACAATTGTGATGTAGGGTTTCATGATCTAAACTAAAATTCAATTCAAGATCCATCCTATTCAAGCAAGATTCAAGATCTACATTCATTGGAGTCATCTCATACATGTTTGCAGCCTTGTGTTGCTAGGGTTTGGTGAGTTACAACATCACATTTTGTTCATTCATCATTCTCCATTCCTATTTCATTTTATTTCAAGGTTTGATTACCAAAACGGGGTTTGACCAAGGCAAACCCCTTTCCACTAACAAAACAAAATTTTTCCCTCTCTTTGGTGTGGGATTTATAGGTTTAGGTTGAAGAAACATTGAAGAGTAAGTTTGGAGAAAGTTGTCAAAGTGTTCAAAGTTGTCAAAGTTGTCACCTTGCATTGGAGATACTTGGGAGACTTCTACAGGTTGCAAATCAAGGTTTTGGATCCAGAAATAAATTGGGAAGGACAGAGTAGACATTAAAGAGAAGATTCAAACTTTGAAGCTTCAAAAAACCCTAACTGGACTAATATGCCAGTTCTGGCGTATGAGTCCCAAGTTTAGGTCATTTTTTAGGTTTTCGCAGTTTCAGACACCCATTTGCCAGATTCTAGTTTCTGCACAGAAACCCAAATCCAGGACTAAATCGCCCAAGTTGGCGTATGAGTCCTGACAGGCATTAAAGTCAGTGTTTTCAACATTTCATAGCTTCATTCAATCTCCCTCAGGTTTCTAGGTGCACACATTTCATCTTGCAACTTTTTGTTCTATTTTTCATGCATTTTTAGGTCATTTAGTAAAAGATTGTATTGCATTAGGTTTAAGCATTACAACTTTCCTTTCATTTGTCTTTCCAAGCCCTAGCTTGGTGGTTAACCCATCATTAGTTCACAATCAGACCTTAGGGCAGCCCTACTGCAAGATCTCTTTCTCCTTTGCATTGAGATCTCTAGGGTTTCCCTTTAATGAGATAATTGGAAAGTGGGTTTTGCTCTATGTCCTAAACCATACGAAAGAAAAATCATCTTAGCCATTTTTTCATTGTTTCAGAACCTAACATGGTTGTGTAGCCGAGACCCATATTGCATCTTGATTTCGCATAATAATTCTCCCTAAGTTGCACTTAAGGGGGGGTGTTAGGGTAAATAGGATATTTACCATGCTTAAGTTTACTTAGGTATAATAATGCATTTAATAATCTGGGTGGTTTTTCCCCGTGTTGGGTAGTTTTCTCACTCGTCACACATTTTCGTGCCTTTATAAGGCACTATTGTACATTATGTAATTATCTCATCTCTGTATTTTTCTCTGGTGAAATAGCCTTGTGTCACTTCTCTCATTTTTGTGAAGATTTATTTGTAGGTTGTGATCTTGGGCTCGGTGGTTGACACCAACACATTGATCTTCACAAGGATATTATGTTTGGTAGTTGTGCCCTTTGTTTCTATATCTCTATTTTTGTTTAGTAGTATGATATTATGTTTTTAAGTTGAGGTATTAGAAATAATTAATATTAATCTTAGTCTACTAAGATAATATTGTAATAATCTATTGTAATAAATCATCTCCCTACATTTATGTAGTGTGCATAGGAACAATGTTAAATTCACTTAATGTGTTGGCTTTCAACTATTGTGCCTTATTACTAGTAAATTTAGACAAGGTGGTATTTTAGTGTAATTTATCTTTTATCCTTTGTGTGGTCTATAGTCTAATGATCACCGTGATAATCAAACATCAGTACTAGAAGGAAAGGGATCCTATAAGAAGAGCTCAACTCATGGATAAGAGATTGCTTTAAACCTTCACTTATAACAAAATAGTTGCCTTAAGTTTTTTTAGGCTAGTTTGACACTGATTTGGATAATCATATCTCCTACATTATAAGGCTTGCATAAGGCAGGATTTCATAGTGATTGGTAGTAGTTATTCCCAATGTGGCTTAGAGTGTATAGATTAGATGCTTTCTATTTCCTACACATTTTAGGGATATGGAGGTGTTGAAGTTTAAGGAAGAGGCGGTGGTAAACATGGAAGAAAATTATTACTGATGG
Organism: Sequoia sempervirens; assembly: GCA_007258455.2. Lineage (NCBI taxonomy): Eukaryota > Viridiplantae > Streptophyta > Pinopsida > Cupressales > Cupressaceae > Sequoia > Sequoia sempervirens. The sequence continues at coordinate 279,903,522 of VDFB02058242.1, read as the reverse complement.
TGTTAAGAACACTCATTCATTTCTTTAGGATTTATACCTATGGATAATGGATAATTGAAGCCACTTCATTGTAAGTTGCTATTTCTTGATGATTTTTGTGTAGATTTATGGAAGGTCTTGACAAGTTTCATGGTGATTCATATTCAATATCATGTAGAGGTATCTAACAACTTCATAATTCTAATCCCTTTAGCAAATAAGATCCATAGAGCTTAGCATAAGAAGGATTTATTTCATGAAGTAGGTTTCCATCACTTGATACCATAGTTGGTAGTGTCTCGACAAATGTAAAGTAGAACCCTAATACAACAACTCCTCTTCTCTTCTCTAACCCCTAATGTCCTTGCTTGTGTTATTGTCTTTTGTTTCCTTCACTTGTGTTCTAGATCATGCTAGCTCATCTCATGAAGGTTTTATATGAGGGATATCATCATATGTGTTTAGGGGTGGCTTGCTAGTCTCTCTGAGATGACGTAAACACAAATTATTACATATAGTACAACAATGAGGCACACAAATATGTGTAGACAAGGCAAGTCCACCAATATCAATCAATCCACTAGGAGAATCAATATCATGTGGTTGTCCAATTTGAGAAGTTTGTGTAATCAATATGTAATCCAGTTTTAGGATTGACAAAATATTCTGCTAACATAGCTTTGGTTATGTCCAATTATTTCACTTGATCGCATGACAAATCGGTAGATTTTTCTTGCCTCTTGGATTCTCGTCATTCCCAAAATGACTCATGTTGGCTTGTGAGGGTTCTAACATGGGAAAAAATTCCCTCTAAGTTGGTTGCAATTGGAGACAATCGAGGGTGCCAATGATATATTTCTATAATGTTATTCAAATCAGTAATATTTCTATCAATTTGTTCAAGACAATTGAAGGAGGGTTTATTGGGGGAGTGTTTGGTGGAGGAGGATTTGGGTTTTGACCTTCCTCTATAATTTATACCTATTTTTAATTTAAAACTTAAAAAGTAACAATTTTTAGCTAATTCCTAAAATTTAAAAATGAAGACCTAAATCATACTAAAAACTTTGAATAAATTTACATAAAACCAAAAAATGAAAAAAAATGAAAAAAAAAATAAAAATGGAAGAAAACTAACTTAGCTCTAGACTATGGCCAATTTTAAACCTAAAAAATTGAATCTCCAAAACAAATATCAATTTCCTTGCATCAAATATCCATTCTTTTGTGTTTTTCTCCTCTATCGTGGGTTGTTTTGGCAAAGGAGAAGACTATTTTTTTTGTTTTAAGCTTTTATGAAATGGATATCTGTTTTCTAGAAATGAATATTTGTTTCTTAAAAATGAATATTCATTTTGTACAACATTGTGACTTACATAACGAATATCTATTTTGCTCTAATTTTTACCGAAGCAAATATCACTTTCATTTGACCACTTAAAAAGTAAAATATCCATTTTCGGATTTTGGCTTAGTAAAAATACATTTTTTACCCCTATTGCTATTGCTTGGACCATCATGATCTTGCACTTACCCCATGTGTGTGATGTAGGAGCATCCCTAGGTAGTTTTCTAGTGGTTTAGTTTAGTTATTTGTTTCTCTATTAGTTTGTAGATAGTAGTCTGTGATGAAGAAAGTTATTGTATTTCACCATAACTTGAAATTGGCTTTCAGATTTTTGGGATTAGTTTAAGTTGTTTTTTTAGTTTCATGTTCATGTCTAACAAAAATTGGATGATAAAAATATAGTAAATTGGTTCAAAAGTGTCAATTAGGTAGATAGTTGTGAGTAATTACGATTGTTTTCATGTGTGACATTTATTTAGAGTTTGCACCAACAAAATAATATTTGTAAAGATTTATTGAACCACTGAGGATGAGTGTTGAGCATTCCATGAGGAGGTTTATCCGCCATTTAACCATTTAAGTTTATAATTTTGTTATTTATAGTTGATGGCACATTAAATAATATATTGGGATTTGTTCCATCTTGTGGAGCCTAATACAAATCATTAGAAACAATTGTGAGTTTATATATATATATAAATATATAGTTTTGTACCAAAGAAAGGTAAGTGATGAGATAAGGGAAGAAGTTGAGAGGTAGAGAAGAAGCAAAGTGAGACTATGAGGTCTTATAAAAAGATTGTGAGTAGAGAAAAAGGAGTATGAAGTGGAGTGCGATCCAAAAGGAGATACTAATACAACATAGTGGAGGTAATTAGACTAGTGTGTAATTATGAGGCTATATTGTAGTGCTTTTTTTTTTTTGAATTGTCATAGTAAGTGTATTGAAATGGCTATGACCTAGCATGTAAGAGATCCCATTACAAAAAAAGTGAGTGGTTGTAATCATGGCGATAATCATGTAAGCTTAAATAAAGAAGAATATGTTTTTTATGAGATCTTTGTGTTGTGTGTGTGTTCTGATGTTAGTCTGCATGGTTAAAGGAATTCATTGGACCCATGTCTGACCATGACTCTATCAAAAAGACACTTAGTAAATAATTTCTTAGATATATAGAAACTATACATCATCCTTTTACAAAAACTAAAATCAATTCTAAAGAGGAAAATAAGAAATCACAACATTAGCATGAACAAATGCCTTTATATCAAAGAAAAAGGTGTCTCCAATGGTTTCAAAATTTTATTAAAGTAGGCATGACCAACCAAATAACCAATTGGAAACTCTTTTACATAACTAGCATTGTCTCCAAACTATAAGTTTTTATTTTCACCATATATGGACCTAATTGCCTCACCCTTAGGAAATAACAATGGAAGATAATTTACTACATCATAAAACCCTTCATAGATCTTGTCAAACATTGGTGAAGTGAGCTTCTAAAATTAAGAAGTGCCAAGACGTATGCTCTAGTACAAAACTCATGGTCTTAAAACATCCAAAAATATTGAAACATTATATACAAATTTTCAAGAAAATTTTGTTGAAAAGGAAAGAATTGAAATAGAACTAAACACTTTCAATGTATTAATCATAGTTAGAGGGATGAACTAGGATCAATTCATGAAGGAAATATCTATTATCTCAAAGCTAATAAATGTCCAAGAAAATAAAAATAAAATCTAGAGGCAAAATTCTTGAGAAATTTAGCTAGCTAAAGGTGAAAAGAACATAAAAAAAGTTCACAACTTAACTAGGAAAAGAAGGAGCTAAAGAAATCACTTCTATCGAATTTCATAGAGGAGAATCTCTCACTAAGCCTAAACTCATTACAGTTGAATCAATCTTCTTTTTTAGTGAATTACTTGGAAGTGAGGAGGATTCAAACTTGTAGGAGTAAATAGAATTTTTATAGTTCATTCCCTTCATTATCACAAATGAGGATAGTCAAATCGTAATGACACTTTTCACTAAGGAATAGATCAATTTGGATTCCTTGTAAGTGAACTCAAACAAAGCCCTAAGGCCTAATGGATTTCATGTTGCCTTCTTATAGAAATGTTTGTATATTATTGAAAAATAAGTTGTGGCGACTTTTAGTGAAGTCCAAAGATACAAAAGGTACTAAAATTTAACTTAATTGTACTTTTATTACACTAAACCCCAAGAATGTTTCCCTTGAGTCTTTTATAGATTTTTGAAAAGTATCCATCTATAACACTATATATAAAATCCTCTCAAAGTTAAGGAAGAGCCCATCTAAAAATAGTGATCCCTTTCCTAAATTTTGAAGAACAAAGTAACTTAATTTTGGAAGATCCATCATTGAAGGTATCAACATTGGGCATGAAAGCAATCACTCAATTTCCAATACAAATAAAAAAGAATGATAATCAAGCTTAATATTAGCAAATCATATGATGAAGTAATCAGAGATTCCTCATGAAAATCCTAGAAAATTTTGGCTTCTACGGAAATTTGAGGGACTCAATCTTGGAATGAAGTAGAAGTTGAAGCCCTTTTGCTTGGTTTCTTATTGTTTAAATCATGCAACATTGACACAATAAAAACTAAGGGAAATTTCATGGTGATCATTCTATGTATATAGAAAAGATGCTTTATTAATTGAAGAATAAACATCACTTTGAACAAAGTTTGTGTTATATTAGGTGGTTAACATCTTTCACACATTACTATTAATGGTGGGTCTAGCCTTTGCAAGATATGGGACCAATAACACATTTAACCTTGATGTTGGTACAATCCTTCCACCTTTTGTGAGCATTCATTGGTGTCATGTACCAATCAATTTCTATGTTAGAGTGATACTTGCCACACATTTGGTTTATTTCAAGAAAGTTTATGCTTCCACGCCTTGTCTATGCTTCCACATTCTGCATACATGTCTACCAGAGCATGTTGCAGCTAAATCTCTGGGGGCATTGCAGTCGATTTCGGTCTAATAGCGGCCTTTTTTGTCCACTCTCTAATAACAGAATTATAGACCCCTTCTGAATACCAGCCAGACCTCTGGTTTTGATTGATGTGATTGTGAATGGGGTTTGGAGTTGAGAATTTTCTGAAAGATATACGGTGCAAATTAAGCATGCTCACAATTTAGCCGCTAGGATTTTGATTGAGAGCAGGCCATCATTTTGGGATCAAACCCCTTGTGGCCTTGGCTGCCCAAAGAGGAGAAACTGGAGTTCGAATTTTGGGCATTGATTTTGTAATCATTACAAAGTATTCCAAGAATCTAATGATGTATTTTTGCTTGTAATTGGCTGCACGTACCCTTAACAATAATTTAAGCATGCAAATGACAAATGTAGATTTAGAAACACAAGTTGTTAGTTAACATGCCAGTTGAACGAGAATTCTGATGGCAGAGTAACGAATTGAAGAGGAGACATTGCTATGAAGATGAGTAAGGTTTGGTAATGGGTTGCTGTCAACTTCAAGAATAAGAAGTTTTCTAATGGATTGTTGTCAATTTGAAGAATAAGAAGTTTTCTTGTCATGTTTTTTTTATAGAATTTTGAAGAGAAATATGGAAAGCAAAAGTAAGAACAGGTTACAAAGATCTTCATTTCTTAAATATTTTTAAGTGAATCTTTAATAGATGATATGTTTCCCCAATTTAAATAAGTTGAAAACAAAATTTTATGTATCAAAAATTTGATCAATTTATTATATTATATTTAATATTTTATTCACGTCTTCTTAAAAAATAAAATTAGACTTTTCAAACTTAATTACTATTTTTTCCCATTTTTATCCAATGATCAATTTTTTTAAAATTTTATCCGAATTAAACACAAACACAATCCTTGTAATACATGTATGATCACTATAAACAATAAAGAATTTTTGATATATAGCTTAGATTCATGTTGTTTGAAAATCTCTTTGAACCCTTTCTACCTTTCATGCACGGACGGGGTATTTTCTTTATTATAGTCTCTTTGTTATAGCATCAATTCTTGAAACTAGGGTTAATTGTTTGTTTGTATCAATTTATTGGTTTACCTTCCTTTAGAAGCATATTTTTCCTCTATAATTTGTATATGAATTAATTATATATAAATTGATACTATCTTCTTTTTATAGATTTAAGTACATATACTTTATAATACATAAGATAAGATAATGATATTAATGTTTATGAATGGTTGAAATTGGTTCATGGGATTGAAAACGAATTAGGAGTGCAAGTACAACTCCACTAAACTCAAAAGAGAACAAAAACAAGCACAAACAATAAACAATATAAAAACAAATCTCATCATATAAAAACCTATAATAAGATCACTTTTTACCTAGTTGTAAAAAAACATAGATTAATTAAAAGAATAACAATTATACTTATCTCTATAGCTAATGACCAATGAGTGTATAATTCTAATGTAGATCTAAATTTGATTATATCTATCTTTAAAAAATTAATGTAATTAAGAATTACATTTAATACTTAAATTTATCATATAATTTTAAAATAATTTACATAATATTATTATAATTTATGTATTTTTTATTATTTAAAATTGGGTTATGATTATGATTTAATTAGGGTTAGGGTTGAATTAGAATTCTAAGATAAAGCTTGGAGTTAGGGTTAGGGTGACTATTGCTAGATCAGGGTTATAATTATGGTTAGGGTTAGGGATCAATTAGGATTAGGGCTTCATTAAGGTTCAGGTTCAAAAGGGTTCAATTAGAGTTCAATTAGGTTTAAGGTCATGTTAGGGTTAAGTTTCTTGATTAGGTTTAAATTAGGGTTAAGGTTAGGGTATGGTTATAGGATAAAGGTTGGGGTAAAGGTTAGGGTTAGGACTCAACTAGGTTAGGGTTAAGAGCTAATTAAGGTTGAATTTTAATAAGATTATGGCTAGGGTTAGTGTTCTAAGATAAATCTTGGGGTTAGGGTTGGGATAAGGGTTTGCATTCAATTAGGGTTAGAGTTAGAGTTGGATATATATTAGAGTTAGGGTTAGGGTTAGGAGTTACAAGTTAAGATCAGGGCTAGGGTTGGAATTAAGGTTAGGGTTAGGATTAGGGATTAATTACTATAGGGTTAGGTTTTAATTGAGGTTAAGATTCAATTAGGGTTAGGGTTAGGGTTCAATTGGTGTTCAATTAGGGTTAGGTTTATAAGATAAAATTTGGGTTAGGGTTAGGTTTGGGACTATAATACAATTAGGATTAGGGTTAGGGTTACAATTACAACAAGAGTTGAAATTTAAATAGGAATTAATTAGGGTTATGATTATGGTTTATATTCAATTAGGGTTAGGGTTCAACTAGGGTTAGGATTAGGATTCAATTATAGTTAGGGTTAAAGTTAGGTTAGGGTTAGAATTAAGGTTGTAATTAGAATTATGACTATGAATAAGCTCTAAAATCTTGAAATCCTGACTCTCAATGCTCATTGGGACTCATATGTCAGTTGTGGTGTATGGGTCCTAGGTGGATCCTGAAGAGCTCTAAAAATTTAGAATCTAGAGTTGCAAACTAGAAGAACAAAACCTAGAAACTGTTCCCTGAAACCCTAACTGGGATTCATACGCCCAAACTGTCGCGAAGTATCCCGTTTTGTCGCGAAGTGTCCCAGGAGCATAATCTTGAACTAAAACTTTGCAAGCCTCTGAAGATGGATCAAATAAGCAATTTCCCACTGATTTCATGCAGATTGGATGGATATTTTTCCCTAGATCTGAGTTTCCATGAGTCATGACAACTTTTCATGACAACTTTGACAATATTCAACTTTGTCATTTTGATACTTTTGAAGGCTTCAAATCCCCTTTTCTTCAATCTATAAACCTGCAATCACACATTAAAGAGAGGATTTTTTTTTTGATTGTTAGCAAATGGGGGTTTTCCTTGGTCAAGCCCCTTTTAGGTAATTAAACCAAATGAAGAGGTAATGAAATAGAAGTATGAAATATGAAATATGCAATGATGATACCTTGAATGATGTATTGAGATGTAATTCAACAATCTAACATGAAGTGACCATGTAGAGTGTAGATCTTGATCTTGAATTGGATATGAAAAAATGCTTGACTTGGAGCTTGGATGCTACATCATAACACTAGCTCAACAACATGCTTGATGCACCATTTCTTTGACATGATGATGGATCTTGAATTGATTCTTAGGATTGTTGCATATGGTTGCTTAGCTTTCTTGAAATCTTCTAGGTGAAACTAAGTGAAATAACCTCTTATTTATACTTGTTTATGCCAAATTTCTTGAAATTGCAACACTACAAATTGACATTAGATCTAGGAGGATAAAATCCTGCCAAGAATTTGAATTAAATTTAATTTTGGGCCACACCAGACTCATACATCAGAAGTGGCGTATGAGTCCCATTAGGCTTAAGTATGGGACACATTTTTCAAAAATGCTTAGATTTATGTGAAATCCAGTTCAAGGCCCTAAAACCTAGGTGGGACTCATACCCCCAAGGTGGTGTATGAGTCTCAGATCACTAAATCTAGGCCATACAATCCAAAAACACCCAAATTATGATTGGATTTTGGTCTATATCAGGATTATCCTCAGAAAGATGCATTAATTAAGGCTTGTGGATGCAAAATAAGGGCAATTAAGGCATAAAGAAGTCCAATTAATAATGAAAACCCTAGATTAGTGTGAAAGTGTGGTACAAAACTTTACAACACCCAAAATAAGGTACCATTAAGTTCATTTAGTTTACAAGGGCCCTAAATTTAATGTGAAGGCATAAATGAATACAATTTACAACACTAAATTAAGGAAAATTTTGGTTCATTTAGCTTAAAAGGACCCTAAACCTAATGTGAACGCATAAAACACATTACAACACTAGATCAAGGTGACATTAGGTTCATTTTAACATTAATTATTCCCAAATTATGTGTGAAAATGTAAACGACTATTTTTTGACATTACATTTAGCCCCCACTTTAGTGAGAGGATGAACTTGCTTCAAAATCACACTAAAGCAGACATTCAAGAGGGGTCCAAGTGTACCGATGCAGATGGTCTAGGATAACAAGGATCAAAGAGGTAACCAAGCCCCCAAGATCTGAGATCCTACGCCAAACTGACATAAGCATAAGAGGGCACACACAAGGTGTACAATATGCAACATCAAGATACACAAACATACAATGCCAATAACTAAAATAAACAAAAACAAATAAAACAAAAACAAAAAGAGGTGGATCAAGCCTTGACCATTTTCCCATCGCAATGTGGGTCAAATCTAAGATGTTTTTCTGAAAAATGCACACTCACTTTGAGGCAAAAAAACATTGGGTTGTCCACTGGGTGAGTATCCAAAAGGGTGGCTTAGTGAGAAATTCATGCCTCTATATCGTCTTCTCACCGTATAATGAGAAATTCATGCCCAAGTTTAGGCTTCTCATCATATGTTTAACCATACCAAAGCTATACCTCTTGATAACTTTGACAAGGCACCACATAATAATGAATGTCAAGCTTCATGAGGCAAGCACAACTTCATATTCTTGAAACTCATGAACAAACAAGATGGCTCCAAAGTGTATTATGCAAGGTGGCCATATAACAATTGTTGTGAATGTAAAATAGTGTAAGGTTCGTTCAAAAGGATTTTGCTTAGTTCATGTAAGGTCTCTACTTAGGGAAAATTGCACCTAATGCCTCCAAGAGAGGAAAAGTCAAAGAAATATCATGCTCTCAGAGGATATCAAACCCAATGACACCACCAAGAAAAGGATGCATCTCAAGAATAAAGAAAATCACACAATGAAACATGAGTGTCGATGTTTTCCCCCACTTTAAAGCAATTGCTAACACCATTTCTATGAGAAATTTCTTTAAAGTAGAAGAATATGCGACAACTTACTTAGAAATCCCTATGCCAAGTCATATGTTTCTAATAAGCTACGTCTTGAAAAGGGATTTCCCCCAAGACTCAGTATGTCACATGCGAGCCAACTTAAGGCATGTTGTCCATGTCCCAAACTTGCTGTTATATGTACATGAAAGGTGGTCAACTATCCAAAAGAGACAATGATAAGTGACATACGAGGACAAGGCTACCCTAACCCCTTGCCCCCACTTAGTACAGGACAAGGATGAGCTGAGGTTATTGATGAAAAACATGATAGAGTGAAAATCAATATCAATTAGAGGAATTAGGTGCTCTGGCATTAGAGAGAGCACCACAATATTTAAGATGTTGAATTATATCCCTTAAAGCATTACATTCATTACTAGAATGACAATGAAATTTATGATATACGTAAAATGAATTCTTGTAGTAAAATTTCTTTTGTGTTCTTGGAGGGAGAGATATCAAACGATCTTGGAGGAGTCTCAACAAGATACTCTCTTGATCAATAGTAGAATATTTCCCTTTATTTTATGACAAAGAAATCTCTTGCTTAGTACAAGATGTCATACGTACACAAGAATCTTTAGATTGCAAGATTTTTTACTCTTCTTTAAAGGAAAGTGTAAAATATAATGAATTCGAATCATTAGTATTTTGTGTGATGACATTTATATTAAGCGAAGATTTCTCTATTTGTTTTGTTTCTTTCAAAGGATAACAATCAAGACCACTAGTTTCTATCAATTCAGGATGCACTAATTTTAAAGTTGGATTAGAAGGATCTTTTGTAAGAATATTGACATTGAGTGAAGGTTTATTTGTTTCTTTTGAGGGACAATAACCAAGACCACAAGTATTTTCTTGCATTTGATGCTCTATAGGGACACATATACCATGTTCTCTAGCACCACATCCTTTTCCACTCTAACCAAGTTGTTTCATAAGTTTGTAACCTTTTCCATAAAGTTTTTTCATTTCTTTTGGATTCAGTGGTTTTTGAAAATTGGCTTCATCAAAGTTTGTTGTATAATTTGTTTCATTTTCTAAAGTGGTTGAGGTGGATTCTTTCAAAGGGTCTTCTAAATTTTGTGTTGACATTCCCGCTTTTTCTTTTCCTTTTTCAGTCTTTTTTTATGATTGTGTATTCTCCCATGAATGATGTGAAATCTAAGGAACCACAATCATCTGCTAATAGCTTTGTGAATTCCTTGATATGTTTTTATTTTTCTTTTTGTTGCACGGGTTCCACTTGTGTAGTTGGTGTTAATGTTTTCAAAGGATTCTCCTTGCCTTTCTCAACGTTTAAACAACTGTTTGGTTCAGGGTTGTCCTTGATTGTATATACTTTGTTGTTGTAGACATATTTCATGATATGATGAAGGGTAGAAGGCACCACATGCATCTCATGAATCCATGGTCTTCCTAAAAGAACATTGTATGAAAGATCATGAGGCATAACATGAATATGATTTTGTAATGTGGTCTTTCCAATTGTAATAGGCAATGTAATCACTCCAAGTGGTTATTTTCCTACATTGTCAAACCCTCGAATCGATAGGGAATTAGGCTGAATTTTTATTTTATCCACACCAAGTCTATCCAAAAGGTTTACACTACACACATTATGGGTGGATCCATTGCCAATAAGGGTTATTTTTATTCCCCACCCATTATAGTTAGCTATTATCATGAAAGCTTCATATTTTTTTTGCACTTCCAAAGGACGAAGCTCACTTTGGTGGAAAAAAATGTCACCATTTATTCCTTGAATCATGGCTACTATGTCATTTGGTTGTGCATTAGAAGAGATAGGAACTTGTTGTAAGGCACTTTGAATCATGTTATGATAATGATGGGAGGCTTGAATAAGGTCCCACAATGATATCTTAGCGGGAGTATTCTTTAGGTGTTTGACAAGATTACTCCTTTCCACTTTGTGGAGTTGAACAAGGAGGACCAGTAAGATAGGATTTCACAAGATAGGGTTAGGCAATGGGAGGGATGTTGAAGGTGTTTATCTTGGTTGTGGATTGTTTCTAGTGTTCTATGTATGAGCAACAATATTATAACTTGGTTGTTTCGAAACATTATTCTTAAGTGGGTAAAGGACAAGTTTAGGTTTGTTTTGAGTTTGAGCTTTGTGTAAAGGTGGGTAAAGGATGAGTTGAGGTTGAATAATATTAACTTCCCTTATTGAAGGAGAGTCTAATATTACTTCATCATATTCATCTAAGGAAACTATATCACTATTGTCAATGTTATTATTTTCTTACACGATAATATCCTCCCTAGGAGGAGAGTTTTTAGGAGAACTACAAATTATATGTTCATAACATTTAAAGGTTGGTTCTTCTAAAATGACTTCATCACAAGTGAGGGAGTTATCAATGGTTAGATTGGATTGTTTATCAATAGTGGGGATATTAGGAGAAGGCTCTATATGATTTTTATGATTGTTCATGACTTATCATTTTTCTCTAAGGTCTCATTCACTTGTGCCATACTATCTACCCTAGTAGGGGAGCTTTTAAGATTTTCAACACATTTCATGGTTATATTTTGTAAAGTAGCTTCATCACAAATAGGTGAGATATCAAGAGGAAAACTATGATTTTCATGCTTACCAAATAGATCTTTCCAAATGGTAGGGGCATTAGGGAAGGGAGGAACAAGATTCTCATGACTCTCAGCCCAATTATCTCCTTCGCATCGAGGAAGGATATTAGGAGAAGGAAAAAGTTGGTTGTCATGATTATCTATGATTTCATCCTCTTTCACTAAAACATTTTGACAAGCAAGGGATGAATGGAGACTAGGTAAGGTGATGTTTAGAAATGTTTCTATGATCTCATCTTCTTGTGTGACAATATCTTCCCAAGAGGGAGGAGGAGAGAGACAACCAAGAATTTCATGATTCTTAATGATTGTATCTTCTTTCACCAAGATACCTTTATCACTAGTAGGAGCGGTATTGAGAGAAGAACAATTATGGTTTTCATGATTGTCTATGCTTGTATCTTCTTGTATGTATCATCCTCACAAATGGGAGAGATAGTAGGGTTTGATATAGGCAAGGTAATATTAAGGATTTTGTCAATGGTTTGATCCTCATTCTCTAAGACATGTTCTCATAACTATGACAGATAGTAGAAGGATGACTAACATGTTTCTTAATGACCTCATTGTTGTACTCTAAATTGAACTCATAAGAGGGGATGTTGTACTTATGCAATCCATTTTTAATCGTATCAAAACCACATCTCTTAAAAGAAAACATGTTATCATAAAAAAAGTAAGCTGTCTAAAGTATACAATGCTTCAAGTAAAGTGCAATGCAATGACCTAAAGTGAAATGTGTAAATGCAATTTTTAGATTCGAAACAAGGTAATTTATTGATGACACTATGAAACAATCTAAAAATGAAAGGTTGCAAATGTAAATTTGAAGTTAAGAAATGTCATTCTAGAACCAAATTAAGCTAGATCTAGTGAAATGCATGTAACAAAAACTCAACCAGCTGAAATAGATAACTAATGACATCAAACAAAAGTGCATAGACAAGTTTTTCAATACCGTAAAAGGCAGTTTCAGGGCTGATCTGGGACTAATTCTCCCAAAGGGGTGTATGAATCCTAGTTAGGGTTTTTCAAGGGTTCAAATGTTGAAAAATGCACAACATAGAAATCCTAGATAGTAGGAAAAATAACCTGTATTGGGACTAAATCGCCCAGAGGGGCATATGAGTCCCAGATTAGGGTTTTTACACCATTTTCAACAAATTATGTGTAAATGTTATGCTTTCTAATTTCGATGGTGTTTATGCTAAGTACAATTATAGTTTTCAAATGAAATTCAATGATACAAGATGCCAAAAATGCAGCTTATATGCACTTTCACTAATGCAAGATTTAGAAACCCTAGAATACCAATTAACTAATGCAAACCCTAATACAATGTTAATGCAAGCTAAATTCAGAATGATGATGCACTCCAAATCAAAATTAAGATGTTCTAAATGCAAGTTCACCAAAATGAAAAATTGTCGAGGACAATGGTTTAGGACATAGAACAACAATATTCTACGCTCTCATTCAAGGAAACCCTAGATATCTCAATCCAAGGTTGAAGTAGGGGAAAAGAGATCTTGCAACAAGGTGTCCTAGGGTAGGATTAGAGACTAAATGAGGGTTCACCACAAAGCTAGGGCTTGGAAAGACAAGATATGAAAATGACATGCAAAACCTAACTAGATGATCTAGAGAACGAAACTTAAATACATAATGAAAAACTGAGAATAAATAGAGGTGCACCCAGAGGAAACATGTGATCAAAACAAGCTTCAAAACCATGAAATCTCGACTCTCAATTCTCATTGGAACTCATACACCATTTGTGGCATATGGGTCCTAGGTGGATCCTGAAGAGCTGAAAATTTTGAATTTGGAGTTATAGATTGAGAGGAACAAAACCCAAAAAATGTTCCCTAAAACCCTAATTGGGACTCACACGCCCAAACTGTCGTGAAGTGTCCCGTTTTATCGTGAAGTGTCCTAGGAGAATAATCTTGAACTAAAACTTTGCACGCCTTTGAAGATGGATCAAATAAGCACTTTCCCACTGATATCATGCAAATTAAATGGATATTTTTCCCTAGATCTTAGTTTCCATGAGTCTTGAAAACTTTTCATGACAACTTTGACAACATTTGTAACTTTGTCATTTTGGTACTTTTGAAGGCTTCAAATCCCCTTTTCTTTAATCTATAGACCCACAATCACAGATTAAAGAGAGGAAAACGTGTTTATTGTTAGCAAATGGGGGTTTTCCTTGGTCAAATCCCTTTTAGGTAATTAATCCAAATGAAGAGATAATGAAATAGAAGCATGAAATATGAAATATGTAATGATGATACCTTGAATGATGTCTTGAGATGTAATTCAACAATCTAACATGAAGTGTCCATTTAGAGTGTAGATCTTGATCTTGAATTGGATATGAAACAATGCTTGACTTGGATTTTGGATGCTACATCATAACACTAGCTCAACAACATGCTTAATGCACCATTTCTTTGACATGATGATGGATCTTGAATTGCTACAATAAATGATGAAGAAATCTTCCCTTGAATACCTTAGAAATGCTCTTGAAGACTCTAGAATTCTCTTGTGAAGTCTTATGATTCTTGCATATGATTTCTTAGCTTGCTTGAAATCTTCTAGGTGAAACTAAGTGAAATAACCTCTTATTTATAATTGTTTATGCCAAATTTCCTCAAATTTCCTCAAATTTGGCTCTGATACCATGTGAGATATGCTAATCATTTATGTCAAATTTCCTGAAATTGCAACATTACAAATTTTCTAAAATCCCACCAAGAATTTGAATTAAATTTAATTTTGGACCACATGGGACTCTTACGCCAAAAGTGGCATATGAGTCCCATTAGGCTTAACTATGGGACATATTTTTCAAAAATGCGTAGATTCATGTGAAATCCATATTGGGGCCCTAAAACCTAGGTGGGAATCATACACCCAAGGTGGCGTATGAGTCCTAGATCACTAATTCAGGGCCATACAATCCAAAAAAACCTGAATTATGATTGGATTTTGGTCTATGTTAGGATTATCCTCAGAAAGATGCATTAATTAAGGCTTGTGGATGCAAAATAAGGCCAATTAAGGCATAAAGAAGCCCAATTAATAATGAAAACCCTAGATTCATGTGAAAGTGTTGTACACAACTTTACAACACCCAAAATAAGGTACCATTAAGTCCATTTAGTTTACAAGGGCCCTAAATTTAATGTGAAGGCATAAATGAATACACTTTACAACACTAAATTAAGGCAAAGTTCGGTTCATTTAGCTTAAAAGAACCCTAAACCTAATGTGAACACATAAAACACATTACAACACAAGATAAAGGTGACATTAGGTTCATTTTCACATTAATTATTCCCATATTAGGTGTTAGTGTGAAAGAGGTACTTTATCTAACTAGTTCATTCTTAGCTAGTTCTCCACTAAAGTCCTCTTCACACTAGCTTAACTTTACATAGGGATAAGGTGGTTGAGCCTTTAATGACATGAGTTGTCACACCTTATAGGATGCCAACACTTGTCATAATCTGGTTGCATCCATATCTCCCCTTAACCAAGGCATTTCCTTTGTAATTCTCACATCTCAAGCTAAATATAGCTTTGCATTCTTGAGAGGAATACATGTTATTCCTCCTCATATTTCTGGTTTTGTTGTCCTTCAGTCATTACCTGCATAAGTATTGGTACCTGCACAGGTACCCTTTGTCGGGCACACCAACTCAGCCTTCAGGCTTCTTTTTAAATGTTTTTTAAAAATATTTAATACTTTCACAAATGCATTTTATGCATATTCAAGCCTTTGTTCGCTTTGAGCCTCATGCCTTACCAAGTACCTATACTCGGCTACGTAGTATCTCAGCCCTTGGGCTTTAAAATTTTTTTATTAACTTTTTATAAAGTTTTCAATAAATTTTTAATATTTGTTTTTCACATCCGCTGACGTTTTTTTAATTCCGCTAACACTTATATTATTATTTTTTAATATTTTCAATATTAAAATTTATAATATTTGAAATCCATCACTTTTTTCAAAATATCTTCCGACACATTTATTTTTTATTAATTTTTAATATTTTTAGTTAAAAAATATAAATGCCATAACCACTAAATTTAAAGGAGTATTTAGTGACAGTCAAATTGGCGGATTGCTAAATTTATCTGGCAGAGTCCTACATTTGGAGGAGTTCTAAATTAACTGGTGGACCTCTATGGTTGGTGAACTACTAACTTTGATGGTAGTTCCACTAAATTTGGCGAGATTTCTTTGAAGAGTTTTTACCCCCTCTCCGTTGATGAGTTGACTTCTGACAATCAACTTTGAAAGCTCATAACTTGGGCTCCTGACCTCCAAATTCAGTGCAATTTTTTTGGATTTGGGCTAATTTTTTGTGCTCTTCGCATTGGTGAAGATAGTTTCAGATTTTGGTGCATGGATTTTTCAGAAATTTCTGATTCTCAGGGATGAATCCTCACCGTTCTCATTTTGTAAACTTCAAAGTTGCATAACTTTTGCATACAACCTCGGATTGAGTTAATTTTTTTTTGAAAATGTATGATTTTTTGTGTACTTCGCATTGATGCTGTTTATTTTGTATGAAATCATACCAAATGTATACTTTAAGCACATGCTCATTTCTTAAGGAATTGTAAAAGCATTGAAATCCAAAAATTTGTAACTGCACTAAATATAAAGTGCCAAATCATTTTTCTCTGGGGGGTTCCTTGATTGAGTAAAGAAGGGGGGGTGTCTTTTTGTCTTTGTGCTTGAACCTCTCTCATACTTTGTGCTCTATTTTTCTTTCACTATGGGTACATTTAATTTTCCATTACTCACTCCATACAACTACAACACATGGAATCAAAATTCATGGAATGCCTTAATTCAACTAGGATACACACCTTATGTTGAGAAGAAGGTAACTTAACCCACAAATGATAAGGAAAAACTACTCTAGATGTTTGAACATACAAAAGCTCTTGGTTTTCTAAAGAGTTTTGTTTCTCTTGATATAATGTTTCAGATTGAAAAATGTAAAGATTCACATGATGCATGGGACAAATTAAAAACTCTCTATGGTACAACTGATCAAGTTCGTGGTTATCAAATTGATAATGAACTAATGGGTCTTGATCCGAAGTCTTTTGATAACATCCAGGATTATGTAACAAAGGTCAATGACCTTAGAGCACAATGTAAATCATGTGGCTTAGAGAAGAAAGACATTCAACTTGTCTATAACACTCTAAATAAACTTGGACCTGAATTCACAACTTTTGTTTCTAGCTTTCATACTCATTGGTTGACAATGGGATCCACATTCACTACACCTTCTTTTGCTTCATTTTTTGAAATGATAATGCAAGGACAAGGTAAGCTTCTTTCAATGGGTCTTCTCAAGCCTTCACATTCACAAGCTTTGATGGTGGGTCAACCAAAGGGTTAGAAAGAATCAAGGAAACCTGACAACAAACAAAAGCAGTTCAAGAAGTCACAAAGAGATCAAGCACGATCATCTTCAAAAAGAAAAGTTTACTCCAAGTCCTCCTCTTCAAAGGGGAATTTTCAAAAGAATGAGCGACCAACTTGTAGCTACTGCAAGAAACTTGGTCATGAGAAAAATTCTTGTCATAAGAAGCATATCGATGAGTGGAAGCATCTTCTTAAAAAGAACAACATTAATCTTCCTTCTTCTATTACTCACCAATCATCTACTCCTTCCAAATTAGGTAAAGGGAAATCACATGCATTTGTTGCTATTACTGTTTCTTCAAAAGAGTGGATTCTTGACTCAGGTGCATCACATCACATGGGTTCTACTAAAGAATAGTTTTCTTTGTTGGAGCCTTGTTCTGTGCCCCACATTCTCATCAGGGATGATTCTCTAGTGGATGTAATTGGGAAGGGTTCAATTGATATTGGAAATGGTACCTTTGAGGATGTCCTTTGTGTGCCTGATCTGTCAGCCAACCTTCTCTCTATCTACCAAATCACTCAGAATGGTAGAAAATTTGAATTCACTCTAGATTCTGTCAGCATCCAAAATCTTGAAGATAATGCACTCCTTGCAGTTGGTAAGGCCAATCATGAGTCTCACCTGTATGCTTTCTCTCATTTTGTACCTAATTCACATTCAACTGCATTGCTCACCCATTCAAATGCTATGAGAAAACTATGGCATGAGTGGTTTGGCCATCTCAACTACTGCTATCTTCAACAACTCAACAAACAAAATATGGTCATGGGTCTTCCTCAAATCAATTTTTCAGATGGTGTATGTTTAGGTTGTGCCTTGGGAAAACATCCTAAAGAAAAGTTCAATAAAGGGAAGGCTTGGAGGGCTTTAGTAGTCCTTGAATTGGTTCATAGTGACTTGGCGGGTCCTTTTCCATCATTTTCCTTTAGTAAGGCTCGTTATTTGATCACCTTCATTGATGACTATTCCAAATACACATGGGTCTACTTTCTTCGACACAAAGGAGAAGTATTTGATAGATTCAACGAGTTTAAGGCTTGTATTGAGAAGCAATCTAGAAAGTGTGTCAAAATTCTCTGCACTGATAATGGCAGAGAATATGTGAACCATCAATTTGAGCAATTTTGTACTCTTGAAGGGATTGATCTTCAACATACTGTTGCCTACACACCACAAAAAAATGGTGTAGCTGAGAGGAAAAATAGGTCCCTGAAAGAAATGGCTGGTTGCATGATCCATGTTCGATCCCTTGCACCTACATATTGGGCAGAAGCTATCAACTGTGCTACTCACATCCAAAATAGAGTTCCACATAAAGCATTATAGGGCATCACTCCCTTTGAAGCTTGGTGTGGTAGGAAACCTATTGTGGGGAACTTTAGAGTTTTTGGATCCCCAACATCAACACATATTCCTTAAGAGAAGTGCAATTCCTTGGAACCTCAGAGTCGACCTTGTATCTTTGTTGGTTACCCTGATGGTGTCAAAGGATATTGGCTAATGGATCCTACAACACATGAGCTCTTCATTGAGCATAGTATGCATTTAGAGGAAAGCTCTTCTATCTCATCCTCTACTCTTCCTCCCTCCACAATGGATTTAGAGTATTCTGACATTGAGTATTTTCCTCAAGCTTCCTCTAGTCATGAAGTTGATCATGAGATTTCATCTTCCTCTTCAGAGAGTTCAGAATCTCCTCCTCCATCCCCTACCATGCCTCGTTGGGCTCACCAAACACTTGAGTCTACATGCGATCTTGTTGGGGATCTTTCAAATACAAGGACACGATCACAACTTCAAGACATTCCACATTCCTACATCGCCATAGCTTCAGATCCACAATCATTTCATGAAGCATCTAGTATTGTTGAGTGGGATTCCGCAATGGAGGAAGAGTACAACTCTTTAATGCAGAATAAAACATGGGATCTTGTTCCACTTCCCAAGGGAAGAAAATTGGTTCAGTGTAAGTGGATCTATCAAACCAAATTTTCAGCAGATGGATCAGTTGACAAGTATAAAGCACGACTTGTGGCCAAAGGTTTCTCTCAAGTACCAGGTATTGACTACACTGAGACCTTTGCCCCTATTGCCAAAATGAACTCCATTCGCTTGCTACTTGCTATTTCTGCAACACATGGATGGGTTGTACATCAAATGGATGTGAAGAGTGCATTTCTTCATGAAGATCTACATGAAGAACTTTACATGGAGCAACCACAAGGATTCATTCAAGATTCTTCATTGGTTTGTAAACTAAAGAAGTCTCTCTATGGCCTCAAATAGGCTCCACAAGCTTGGTATGCCAAAATGGACTACTTTCTTCTCTCCATTGGGTTCTCTAGATGCCACTTTGATCCAAATGTCTACATCTTGTGGCAGGAGGATGCTCTTCTCTTCTTGGCTCTCTATGTTGATGACTTGATTGTCACTAGGAGCACTTCATCCATCATCTTAACTGTCAAGACTGCTTTGCATGACAAATTCACCATGAATGACTTGGGTCTCTTGCACTACTTTCTCAGGATGGAGATCACACATACCTCTTGTGGGATCTCACTTGCAACCCAAGTATGCTCTTGATCTTTTGTCACATTTTCATATGGCTGATTGTAAGCCTACACTGACTCCTCTTCTATCTAGAGTTAAGCTTGAGGCCAAATGTTCCACACCACTAGTTGATGCTACTTTGTATTGTCAACTTGTTGGTAGCCTCATCTACTTGACTCATACTCGCCCTGACATTTCCTTTGTAGTTGGCATTGTTTCATGCTTCATGACGGAACCACATGAGCTTCATTGGAAAGCTTCCAAACACATCTTGCACTACATCCAAGGCACTCATCAGTATGGGATTCACTATGCAACAAGCACAAGTTGAGACTTACTTGGCTACACAGATTCTGATTGGGCTGGTGATATTGATGATCGCAAGTCCACATCCAACTATAGTTTTCACTATGGTCCCATTTGTTGGCAGAGCAAGAAGCAACATGCCATTGCTCTTTCTTCAATTGAGGCTGAGTATCGGGGGGATATCAATGCCACCAGTGAGGCTATTTGGCTTCAGAATATCTTCACTGAACTTGGTATCACCTATCAAAAGCCATCAATCATCTATTGTGACAACTAGAGTGCCATCCAAATCTTGAAGAACTCGGTCCATCATCAACAAACCAAACACATCGAGATCTATATGCATTTTCTCCAGGAGTTGATTCAGGAGCAGTTCATTGATTTGTGCTACTGTCCTACAATAGGTCAAGTTGCAGATATATTCACCAAACCATTCACTGAGAGCAAGTATGTTCATCTTCAGTCTCTCTTGGGGGTGTGACACATCTCTTCTGGGGGGGTCACTTAGACTTTCTTCATTCACCCTCTCATGGGAAGGAGTTTTTTCCCACTAGGTTTTCTCCTTTATTAGTGAGAGGTTATTATGTACATGGGTACCTCATCAGGCCTAGTAGCCGAGACCCATATTTTCATCTTTGCATTGTATACTTCTCCCTAAGTTGCACTTAAAGGGGATGTTAGTGTGAAAGGGGTACTTTATCTAACTAGTTCATTCTTAGCTAGTTCTCCACTAAATTACTCTTCACACTAGCTTAAGTTTACATAGGGATAAGGTGGTTGAGTCTTTAATGACATGAGTTGTCACACCTTATAGGATTCCAACACTTGTCATAATCTAGTTGCATCCATCTCTCCCTTTGGCCTATATAACCAAGGTATTTCCTTTGTAATTCTCACTTCTCAAGCTGAATATAGCTTTGCATTCTTGAGAGGAATACAGTTTATTCCTCCTCATATTTTTGGTTTTTCTTTCCTTTAGTTATTAGATTCTTGGTAGGCTAGTTAGAAAATCTCACATTAGGTGTGAAAATGTAAACGATGACATTTTTTACACTACAAACCCTAACACTAACTTTAACCCTAGCTCTAACTCTAGCCCTAATGTGTATTGTAACCCTAATCTTGATTACAACTCTAATAACCCTAATCTTGATTTCATCTCTACCTCTAATCTTGATTTTATCTCTAACCCTAAACCTAATCCTAATTCAAACTCTAACCCTAATTGTAACCCTAATACTAACAGTAACTCCAACCCTAATCCTAATTCTATCTCTAACCATAACCCTAATCCTAATCCTAAGCCTAACCCATCCCCTGATCCTAATTCTTTCTCTAAACATGTGTACCATAGAAAAATGGTTCTTTGAAATTTTCATGGTCTTTTAGGTCTTTCTCTCATGATGCTTGGTCTATTTTGCTTTAATTTAATGTTGCAATGTAACTTATACATTCACATTAGGTCCTAAATATTCAAATTATGGCGTCTTGTGAAGGTGTTGTGAAGTGTTGTAAAATACTTCTACACTTTTCTAGAATCTATTCATTACAATTCACCTAAAAATCACCTTTTCATCACTTGTCAAGTCCTATTTTGAAGTGTTGTAAAGTCTTGTAACAAGATTTCATGCTTTTCTAGGCTTAATTTCATTATTTACACCTTTCTTATGCTTTATTTGACCCCTTTATGCACTCATAAGGCTTAATTAAGTGTGTTTTTGAATGTAAACCTGACAAACAACATTAAATGTGACTTAATTCCTGACACCCACTTTCATGTCCAAGGTGGGACCCATTCGCCATGGATGGCGAATGAATCCCTCTTGGCTCAAAATTCAAAATATTTCAAAATTACCTTATGTCGGCCTGTGATGAGTTATCATCGAGTTAGTAAGGCACAAGTGTGTATAAATAAGTGTTTTCCCTCTCATTTTACACCTAATTCATTTCAATAATTCATTCAAGCATTCAATTAGCATTTAAGCACTTTGCATCATTTAATCAAGCATCAATCAAGTATCTTGGAGCAGCCATTGACAGATCTTAAGATTTCTTCAACAAGGTTGTGGTGAGTTTAGGAAATTTTCATGTTGTTTATTCATCTTTCCTTGTTCATTTCATTCCATTTCTTCATTAAGGGTTTGATTACCAAAGTGGGATTTGACCAAGGCAAATACCTATAACCTAACCCTTAACCATTTTTCCCATTTTGCATGTGTGTTTGCAAACTTTTGTATGCAGATTTGTCAAGCAATTAGGTGTTGAAAAGTGGAAAAGAAGTCAACAAAGTGTTTCAAGTCAAATAAAACCTATTTAAAGCTTGGAGACAACCTATAGTTTGTTTTTTGCAGATTTGACTCTGTCAACCCTACAAGAAGACAAGTGTAGATCTGGTACTACAGAATTGGTCCTTGATTTCATAGGATTTTGGGAGAGGACTGATTCATCATCAGTGAAAAATGAGTCTCACCTTAGGGTTGGAAAATTAGATTTTGTCAGATTCCAGATTCTGACAGTCAGAAACCAGTTTTCAAAAGTTTTTGCTAGTAGATGGACTGATTCACCATTAGTGGAAAATGAGTCCCATTGGTGATTTTCATTGATTTTTACTAGCATTCAGGACACTTCAGATTCATCATTCATTTCCCAAGTGCACTTTGATTCAACCTTCTTCATTTCTGTTTTGCATTTATTCATCTTTTAGTTCATGCTTGCATATCACATTGTGTTTTCAAATATTGCATATTTCTTAGGTTTTGCATTCATAATCAATCAATTACATTACTTAGTTGCATTTAGATAATCTCATTTAGTCTTAATCACATCATACATACATTATATTGAGTGAACCACATTGATTTTTAGTGAGGTTTATCTCTCTCCCTTTAGGTAAAACATCCTAAGAGTGCAAGAGTAGCCTATAAACCTCATTCCCAAAAATCTATGGTTCATTTTGGTGAACCTGCGTATTGAGCACTTTATCTTTCTGATTTCAATTGCATCTTGCATCCTAGAATTCATTTGCATCAACATTCAATTAAGTTTTATTTTGTTTTTGCATCCTAGGGCTTCTTAAAATTGCATTAGTGAAAGCCCCATTTAGACTTCATTTTTGCATATAATATCATTCAAAAACTAAAAATATGCATTTGCATCTGAAAAACATTAAAATCACTTTAATTTTTTTGAAAAATCACAAAAAAAACTCATCCCTGGACTCATTATCCACCCTGGGCGAATCAGTCCAGTTGCACTTTTTGCACAACACTTTCTGTCATTTTCACAGTAATCTCTGTATTTCTATTTTCTAGTATTGCATTCTTGTTTCAATTTACAAAATTTTTGTTATTTGCATTTTATGATTCCTAGATTACATTGCATTTTCATTCACCCCGTCTTTTGTGGTACTTGTATGAGTGTTTAGTGTCCCATTGATAATAATTTATTAAGACAAAGTTCTAGACTCATGGCTTCCCATGATAGCACTTTCATTGTGGACCTTGGGGTCTCAAGAGCTCCTAGTCCTAGTATGGAAAATGGTGCATTAGGCATGGATACTACCACTGCTATGCCTTCACCTTTCCATCCAATGAATGTTGAAACACAAAAAAATTCCATTCCACAAGAAAAAGTCATTAGTATTCATGAGGATTTTGCACATTTACAACAAGATTTATCCCTTGAAAACATCTCCACCACTGGCATCCCTGCAATGGAAAACCTTCATCATTTTATTGAAAGTGATGATGGCTTACAAGTTATGAAAATAATAGCTGAGATATACAACAAACCTATTCCTTCTACTTCCTATTCAACCAACATTGTTGTAAGCCAAGGAGGACCTCACAATCCTCCTCCTTCAACCATAGAATCCATACCAACTTATACCACTCCTCAAGTTACAACAACTATTTAATAGGTTAGTCATGTGACTCCTTCTTTTGCTATTCCAATTAGCATTCCTTGTTCTTTTGTGAAATTGCATATTCCTTCTTCCACCTTCACCCCTCTTAGTGTCCCTTTCACTTCCCCTTACATTACATACACTCCATCACCATTTTCCCTTCCATCTCATACCACTTACACCGATCCCATCATTACACAAATCTTTCACTCCGTTTCATCCATGGAACAACAAATCTCCACCATTAGCTAAAGTCAAAATGCTCCACCCACATATCATGTTCGTAGTAGTCCATTATCCTTAGAGATCTTATGCACACAGATGCCACAAGGAATTGAAATGCCTAGGTTTGAGAAATATGGAGGTAAAGGATACCCTACTAATCATGTCAATGCTTACACAACCTTATGCAATGATTTTTTCCTCGATGATAAACTATTAGCCAAATTTTTTCCTAGGACCTTGAAAGACACTACATTAGAGTGGTTTTCAAACCTACCTAATCATTCAATGAACTTGTGGATGCCTTTATAAGTCACTTCCAAGTTCATATGACCCCCAAAAAGACAATGGTTGATCTAATGCAATGTAAACAACACGTAGATGAAAAATTAATTGATTTCATTTCACGTTATCAATCATTGTATGCTCAAATTGATGTCAAGATTCCTGATTCACATCTATAGAAGATGTTTATCGAAAATTTGCACACTCACCTTCAAGATAAGTTAACTATGATGAAATTTCCTTTGTTCATGCATTTATGCACAACCCTTTGTGACTCTCACAACTCAATTTCTAGTCATGATTCAAAGTCCACTTCTAACCGAGCTGAGAAGTCTAAGCAAACCAACCAAAACAACACACAAAAATTTAGAAAACCAAACAGAGGATTTTTACAGTTCAATTTGCCTTCTCCGCAACCAACCCAACTTGTTAAGAGTCAAGTGGCAACTATTAAATCAATAGTTCCCTTTACCTATGGGGACCCAAAGAGACAATTTACTCCCTTACCCGATACCCTCCATAATACAATGAACCAATTGCTCCAACAATAAATGATCACTTTGCCTACCGTTAAACCACTTGATACTACCAAGCCTTTACCACCCACATTTAAGCCTAATGCTTATTGTCATTTTCATCACCAAAATGGACATGACATCGAACAATGTAAGCATATCAAACACTTAGTTCAAGACCTGATTGAATTTGTTCGTTTGTCCATTGCGGGTGTCAATGATCAAGGAAATAAGTCTTTTGCAACTATTAACCAAAATTTACAAATTTTTACCAACCCTATTCCTAAACACAATGTTTCATTTTTCAAGGCTAGTGAACCTTCAAACACTCATGTGATGAACATTGATACAAATATTGAACAACTTGATATAACTCAAAATGTTTCCCAAGTTAATCCTATGGATGAACTTGTGGGTATGATAGATGTTGTCCCTCATAAGGGCCCAACCAACAAATCTCTTGATATCACTTTTTCTTCTAATGATATACTTAAAAAACTTCTTGATGGTCCTCTTTACATAGTTGGCCAAGTCTATGATAAGCCCACTAATGGGATATTAATAGATCCTGCTTGTGGCGAGAATGTGATCACGGAAGAATTTTTAGTAGTACATGAGATTTATCAAGATGATTATAATAAACCAACTGCATGGGTTGAAACACATATTGGTTTTGTGTGCCCTACGATTGGATTGATCGTACTCCCATTACAGATAGGACCCAAAATTTTGGATATAAAATTTTCTATCATTCCACAATCAGATCAATTTCGTTTGTGGCTGGGTGATCCTTGGCTCCACTTGATGAAAGTAGTCTCATTAGTTGTTCAAAAATATTTGAAATTTCTGCATGAAAATGAAATATTTACCATACACCCTAGTGGTTTTCATCCATTGTCTTCTAAAGGTAATTTTTTCTTAGAAGCCTTTTGGCCTGAACCTATGGAGCCCATCACCCCCTATAAAGATTTCTTTTTCATAGCCTATCAAAAGTTCAAAGCCAAACGAAAAGCTGAGTTGTCTCTTCGTAACATGTCCTCTTCCAATTTTGCTCCTCCTATTCTAGATGAGACCATGCTTCATCCTGAATCCAAAACTAAACAACCACACCACCCCATGAGCAACCCACCATAAACACTTCCCCTTCCTCATTTAAATGACCAAGAGAAAATGAAACAAATCCCGTCATTCCTCCTTGCATTAAACAAGTGTATAAAGCTAAAGAGAAAGTGATTGACCCGTCTTCTTCAGTTTATTCTGTTCTTCCCTCTTCGGAAGAAAAGGAACCTATGATTGATCAACTCGCTATTACCCCTCAACAACTTCAAAATAAAATAAAATGAAACCGATGTGCTAGGGAGCGTAGGCATTGTCGTCATCTCCTTGCTCGCCAGTCTTGAATGGAAGAAAACAAAGAAAACCAACCTTTGCCTTTGAAAAAAGCAATAGATGATCACCCTCTTTCTCATGACCCACCACAAGATAATACAGTCTATCCCTCACAACAAAATGAACCAATCCAATAGCCACAAATTTTGATACATCCTTCCTTGGAAATAACCCTTCGTCCTCATATCGTAATCAATCTTATGATGATGATGATGAGGAGATCACAAAAATTGATGAAGAAGTGCATAAAAATCTAAACCCTTTATTTTCATCTACCATGAGCTTAAATGATAAATCTTCTATACCAAGTGAAGAACCTGGTACATCTCATAGTTCGACACTTGTAATTCTTCCTTTGGACAACCAACCACCCTTGCAATACACTGAACATGATTGGGAGGCAGATGACTTGTTAGATGGTTGAATTGCATTTTCCTTACTAGCCTTTTCATGTTTTAATTTTTCTTTTTCTTTGGTGTGATTTTATGTGTGTATTGTGTTCCCTCGTAACGTGCATTTGATGTTCTCTCTCTTTGTACACTTCCTCTATTTATACGTCTATTATTCTATATGTTGTACATTTCCCTTTTTCTTTTGTTTTTTGTTTCTCCTTTTGGGGATGACACAAAGCATTGAGATGCCCTATGTCTCTTCCATGTTGACTAAAAAGGTCCTTTTTCTTTTTTGTTTTTGCTTTTGTGTTTTCCTTTTGGGGATGACATAAAGTGTTGAGACACCCTATGTCTCTTCCATGTTGACCCAATCAACCCCTTTTTCTTTTCACTTTATCTTTTTCTTGTGTTTTTCCTTTTGGGGATGATGCAAGGCATTGAGACCGAAATGTCTCCATCATGTTGACCCAAAATATTTTCCTTTTCTTTTTCCTTTTTGTTTTCTTTTCGCTTGTGTTTTCCTTTTGGGGATGATGCAAAGCATTGAGACCACAATGTTTCTTCAAAACAAAAAAAAATTCGTTTTGTTTTAACTCTCTTTGTGCCATTCTTCTAGTTCTATGTGCTTTGGGGAATGATGAAAGTTCTGAGCTCTTTAATAAAAACATTGCAGCAATGAACATACTGACCCCAAATCCATAGATCCCTTATGTGTTTGGTGTGTTCTTTTTTGGGGGGAAACTCCCTTTTCTTTTGTTCTCTTTTTCGTTTGCATGATGC
Organism: Sequoia sempervirens; assembly: GCA_007258455.2. NCBI lineage: Eukaryota > Viridiplantae > Streptophyta > Pinopsida > Cupressales > Cupressaceae > Sequoia > Sequoia sempervirens. The sequence goes on along the minus strand of VDFB02058242.1, from coordinate 279,875,840 downwards.
AACCTAGCTTAGAAACATATGACTTGGCATAGGGGCTTTCCAAGTTGCCTCTCATGTCTTGTTTTCCTTTTGCATTTTCTTTCATTTGCTACTTTAAAGTAATTGCTCATAGAACATTGTGTAGAAATTCATTTAAAGTGGGGGGCATACATTGGCATAATTCCATTTGTATTTTTGGTTCTTAGTGTAGCCTTGTCACTTCATACGATGCATTTTTTACTTTGTGGATGACATTGTGTGTGATGTCCTTCATAAGTGTGATATATCTTAGCATATTACATTCCTTTTAGTGGCCTGATGCGACACATTGTATTCCCTAAGTTGTGAATATTTTATTCTTTGATTGGTCCTCTCTTGGAGACATTAGACATAATGTCCCCTAAGTGATAGACCTTGCATGAACTTAACAAGACTCCTTTGAACATCTTTTTCATTTTACATTTTTACATTTTACATCTTTACCATGCATAACGTAGCTTGCATGCCTGTGGTACCTTGCTCTTTGTTCATGAGTTCCAAGAATATGAAGCTTTTCTTGTATCATGAAGCACAAACCAATATTTTCCTTTGTGGCGTCTTGTTAAAGTTATTAGGAGGTATAAATTTGATAAGCGGGAAGTGACACGACTTTCCCCATAGCCACCTATGTGTTTGTGAGTGCATATCAACTAGCGTATGTAGTTTACCTTTTTGGGTCTTCTCACCCTACTGCCATGAGTTATGTCGCCCCAGAGTGAGTATGCATTCTCTTTTTTCCACAAAAAACCTAGATCTAATCCATAATTAGTTGGACAAACGATCAAAGCTCAATCCAATTCTCCCTTTTCTTCTCTTTCTTTCTCACTTGTGTTCCTTTGTTCTTATGTTTAGTTTTCCATGGGATCTTCATCCTCAGGGCTTGATCATCCCTCTTGATTGTTGTCAGTCCATCTTGCTAACATAAGTGCATTTGGATCCTTCTCAATATGCATGGCTACTTTAGTATGAGTTTGAAGCAAGTTCATCCTCTCACTAAAGTGGGGACTAAATTTACCATAGAAAAATGGCTCTTATACATTTTCTTGGTCTTTTAGGTCTCTCTCATTATGCTTGGTCTATTTTTCTTTGATTTAATGTTGCAATGTAACTTATACATTCACATTAGGTTCTAAATATTCAAATTATGGCATATTGTGAAGGTGTCATGAAGTGCTGTAAAACATTTCTACACTTTTCTAAACTCTATTCATTACAATTCACCTAAAAATCACCTTTTCATCACTTGTCAAGTCCTATTTTGAAGTGTTGTAAAGTCTAGTAACAAGATTTCATGCTTTTCTAGGCTTAATTTCACTATTTACACCTTCTTATGATTTATTTGACCCCTTTATGCACTCATAAGGCTTAATTAAGTGTGTTTTTGAATGTAAACCTAACAAACAACATTAAATGTGACTTAATTCCAGACACCCACTTTCATGTCCAAGGTGGGACCCATTCACCATGGGTGGAAAATGAGTCCCTCTTGGCTCAAAATTCAAAATATTTCAAATTTTTCTTTTGGGTTTTTATTCAAAATTACCTTATGTCGGCCTGTGATGAGGTATCATCAGGTTACTATGGCACAAGTGTGTATAAATAAGTGTTTTTCTCCTCATTTTACACCTAATTCATTTCACTAATTCATTCAAGCATTTAATTAGCCTTTGAGCACTTTGTATCATTTAATCAAGCATCAATCAAATATCTTGGAGCAGCCATTGACATATCTTAAGATTTATTCAACAAGGTTGTGGTGAGTTTAGGACATTTTCATGTTGTTTATTCATCTTTCATTGTTCATTTCATTCCATTTCTTCATTAAGGGTTTGATTACCAGAGTTGGATTTGACCAAGGAAAATCCGTATAACCTAACCCTTAACCATTTTCCTCCTTTTGCATGTGTGTTTGTAGAATTTTGTATGCAGATTTGTCAAATACTTAGGTGTTGAAAAGTGGAAAAGAAGTCAAAAAAGTGTTTTAAGTCAAATAAAACCTATTTAAAGCTTGGAGACAACCTACAGTTCATTTTCTGCAGATTTGACTTCGTCAACCCGACAAGAAGACATGCTGGTGCTACATAATTGGTCCCTAATTTCACAAAATTTTGGGAGAGGAATGATTCGCCACCAGTGGTGAATGAGTCCCACCTTAAGGCTAGAAAATTCGATTTTGTCATATTCCAGATCCCGACAGCCGGAAACCAGTTTTCAAAAGTTTTTGCTAGTAGATGGACTGATTCACCATCAGTGGCGAATGAGTCTCACTAGTAATTTTCACTAATTTTTACTAGCATTTAGGACACTTCAGATTCATCATTCATTGCCTAGGTCCACTCTGATTCAACCTTCTTCATTTTTGTTTTGCATTTATTCATCTTTTAGTTCATGCTTGCATATCACATTGTGTTTTCAAATATTGCATATTTCTTAGGTTTTGCATTCATAATTAGTCAATTACATTACTTAGTTGCATTTATATCATCTCATTTAGTTTTAATCACATCATACATACATTAGATTGAGTGAACCACATTGAATTTTAGTGAGGTTTATCTCTCTCCTTTTAGGTGAAACATTCTAAGAGTGCAAGAGTAGTCTATAAACTTCATTCCAAAAAATCTATGGTTCAACATGATACTAAACCCAATCCCAACCATAATCCTAACCCTAATCCTAAGGCTAACCACATCCCTAATACTAATTCTATGTCTGATCCTAACCCTATTTTGAATCTAACTCTAATAACCCTAATTCTATATCTAGCCCTAACCCTATACCTAATCTTAACCCTAATCCTAACCCTAACCCTACCCTTAATCTTGATTCTATCTATACCACTAACCCTAAACCTAAACCTAACACTATCCCCAACCCTTATTCCATCTCTAACACTAACCCTAACCTAATTTATATCTATAACCCTAACCCTATCCCTAATCTAAACCCAAACCCTAATACTAACCCTAAACTCACCACTAATCTAATTTTATCTCTAAACCTAACCTAACCCTAACCTTAATTATATCTCTAACCCTAACCCTAACCCTAATCTTAAGGGTAGCCCAAACCCTAATCCTAATTTTATCTATAACCCTAATTTTATCTCTAAACCTGACCCTATAACTAATCTTGACCCTAACACTAATCTTAATGCTAACCCTAACCCTAACCCTAACCCTAACCCTACCCTTAATCCTAATTTTATCTCTAACCCTAAACCTAAACCTAATTTTATCTCTAACTATAACCCTATCCTAATATTAACCCTACCCCTAATACTAACCCTAACCCTAACCCTAACTATACCCCTAATCATAATTCTAGCTCCAACCCTAACTCTTCCCCTATTTATATCTCTAACCCTATCCCTAATCTTAACCCTAACCCTAATCATAAGCCTAAGCCTAATCCTAATCCTAATTCTAACTCTAACCCTAACCCTAACCATTATCCTAACACTAATCCCAACCCTAATCCTAATTCTACTGCTAACCCTAACCCTAACCTTAATTCTATATCTAATCCTAACCCTATCCCTAATCTTAACCCTAGCCCTAATTAATTTAATTTCTTATATATGTATATATATATTAATGCCAAGAGATATCCTTGTCAAGGAGCGTATTGCACTTTTATTTGAGAAATTGATTAAAAAAATAGGCACCTCGAGAAGGATATCTCTTGGAATATATATATATGTATATATATTTAATAAATATATATTGAAACAATGAGAACAAGGGTTCTATCTTTTAGGAGATGAAACACTAGGGTTAGGGCCTATTTCACTTAGTTTCACTCAAGGAAACCCTAGATATCTCAATCCAAGGATGGAATGAAGGAAAGAGATTTTCTAAAAGTTGTCCTAGGGTATGATTAATGACTAAGGAGGGGTTCACCACCAAGCTAGGGCTTGGAAACACTAGCAATATGCAAGATCTAATGATTAAACCTAATGATATGCAAGACTTCACTAAATGATCTAGAAATGAATGGAAAATAGAATAGGAAGATAAGAAACAAGAAAGGTGAATCTAGAAACTTGAATATGTTCAGAACAAGCTTTGAAATCTTGAAAATGTTGATTTTAGGGAACACCGGGACTCATATACGAGGCTGGGCGTATTAGTCCTAGTCTGAGGTTTTTGGGCTGAAATAGGAATTTGATAGTGTTGACTCAAGATCCTCAAAAATATAGAAAATTTCATGTACTGGGACTCATACCACTTGTGGCATATTAGTCTCATCCTGATTTTTTGGAAAGTCAAAGTACAGATCTACTCTCCAATCTCTGCTCTTTATTCCCAATATGATTTCTAGATCTGAACCTCTAAAAATACCAACAAAACAGAATATAGTGTTGATTTGCATATGGTGGGTTTTCCTTGGTCAAACCCCTAGATCAGTAATCAAACCTGGATAGAAACAATGGATCTTGAAAGTAAATGTGCATACAAATCCTAATCTTAAGTGTCTCTAAGATTAGGAAATTTGAAATGTAATGCAACCATATTCTATTGTGCTAGAATGAGATGCATGAATGAAACATGAAGATGAATGAATCACTTTGGGAGATCTTTAATCACCCAAATAAGTCATAATGAATGCATGTACCTTCCTTAGGTTGAGAGTAGAGTGATAATGGAAGATGGAATCACTTAAAGGAAACAAGTCATTAGGTTTGGCTTGATGGCTAGTTGCACCTCCCCAACCTAGAATCCATCATAATTTACCATAGGAAACCATAGTCAATCCTTGACAATGCTAGACCTTGAATAAAAGTGAGCTTGGAGACCTGCAAAAACACTAAATTCCGCTCCATGACTTCAACTTTGCTTGCTACTTACTCTTGAATGCTTCTTGTGAAAGAATACTTGAATGCTTGTGAATGCTTAAACCTTGAATTGTCTTCTCTAATGAAAATAATGACTTAGAATCTTGTTTATATAGGCCCATTACACCCAATTTACCGTTATTTAGATCTCAAAGGCCAATATCAACCAAAATTTTGAATTAAAAACATGAATTTCCCACTCAAACATGAATTTTGATAAAGAACATCCGGAGAATTGGTCCGAATTTTCCATAAACGCAATCCCCTCAGTTGGTATAGCATTTCTTGGTATATTGATGGCCTGTATTCTATATAGACCTATTTACTTCTTATCACAGAATGTATATCATAAAACAAATCCTCATATGAAGATTATTATGGACCAATCGATTAATATTATATATAATTGGTCTTATTATTGAGCTTATATAGACATATATTATGACATAATCTTGATTAAAGGTATACGAGGATTAGCTGAAACAAGTCATTCATTTGATCAATGGGCAATTGATGGAATCCCAAATGGAGTAGGTTTTTTAGGTCTTTTTGTAGGGGAGGGAATGAGATGCTTAGGAGGGGGACGTATATCTTCCTATATATTTTTATCTTTATTTTGTATATTAATATCCATATTAATATATTACTATTCATTTTGATAATTTATATTTTCATTCTATCCATAGAAAATTAGAATGTATATAAATTGTGCTCTTTATCAGCATTAATGCATATTACATAATCCTAAGAGCCCATGTACGACGAACACTCTTAGTTGCTACTAGAAAAAATAAGGATCCTAATCCATTTGGTACAGAAGCTGAAAGCGGAAGGAAAGGCACGATCCAAGCATATTTGTATATAAATTCCATAGGAAGATTAAATCATTATTCTCAATATTTTCCACATTCTTGGTTTCCAATCCACTAGATCCTGAAGAGAATAAAATAAAAACAACAGATAATGAATAAAGAAGAACGATAGAATATGGGATGGAATCCTATCAATTTCATATTTAATTGTGACCTTTTTTCATCTTTTTTCTGCAAATACCAGATTGAAACCGATCAATACTAATACTAATCAAATATTTGTAAGATGAGCAAGAAGGAACTCTTTTTCAGTCTAGGTACTGACTATTAGTCATATATACACACATTTTTATTTTATGAAATTTGCTATTGTAGATGAATAGTAGTTAGAACTTAATCGAAGATTAAACCAATTTGAATTCCTAAGATAAGAAATAATTGAATCTGTTAAAATGACATAGTGGCTTTTCATTCACTCAAAATTCGTGAGTATATACGTATGCAAAAATTGAAATTATTATTAATTTGTATTGTGGCAAGAGTTCGGGTTTATATTATAAAATATGAAATGATCATTTCTAAAATATGTTTTAGAAGAACAACAAGGTGCAAATACATTATTTATTTCAATTTTCAATAATTCTAATTGGAGGAGTTGCATTAAAGTTTCTGTTCTTCAAATGTCCTTCACATCGAACTAATAAATAAATTAAAACCGTATTATGGCGGTTCCAAAAAAGCTTACCTCTAAATCGAAAACAAAAAATCGCAAGAATGTTTGGGAGAAAAAAGCATATCGGGCTGCAACAAAAGCACTTTCTTATGTGAAGAGTGAGTATATTTACTCCGAGCTTGAGCTTTACGGTGATGGTGATTGGAAGATATTTCCTGTAAAAATAGGCCACACGGGACTCATACACCACTTGTGGCATATGGGTCCCACCTAGGGGGACTCATACTCCAAGGTGGCGTATGAGTCCCACCCTAGATTTTTGGGGTGGTGCAATGATGGGTTGTTAGAAAAATTAATGCTTTTGTTGATATTATCAAGATTTTAGTCGAAATAAGCCTCAAGATCTGAAATAAAGGGTGTTAGGGGCCTATTAATGATGATTTAAAGGATATTTAATGCAAGGGTACTAAAATAGGTCCAAATTAGGAAAGAAATTGTACTATCTCCAAGAAGGGAGTAAAATCTTTGTTGCCACATTTAGCTTCCACTTTAGCGCCTATATGACTCTACGTTTATATGCAATTTAAAGCAATTTGAACAATAAAATTCATTTCATAAAAGGATACCCATATGGATTCATATAGGAGAATGAAGCCCCCACTATAGTTATATACAAAACCACAATGTTAGGAATTGCATCCTACAACACCAATTTGTTAGTCACTCAAAAATCCTCTTATCTAACTTCTTCTAGAAATCAAATTCAAGGGTATATGTATGACCCCCCTTGATTCTGCTTGCTTTAAGGAGGTGGAATCAAGGTAGCAATCTAACTACATTGAATTAGATAAGTCGTATCATAGGGTATTCCAAAGTACCATACCACATAGTGTTAGAAATTTAATGAGAAAAAGAGTGGAATCACAAATCCAATGCAACAAACAGTGTCAAAAATGGAGTTCGCTAGCCCTCGGTATGCTAGTTTGAATGAAAAGCACTTTTAACCCTAATATGCAAAAAAATGACCTAATTTAAACATATATAAGAGTAAAAAGTGAAGTAAGTTGTAACAATTTTGTCTTTTACCTTCTTGCAGTTTGACTTTGTGAGAGAGTGAGTGAAAATGTTGAGCCATTGAGAATACATGCCTTTGAGACTCGAGAGCCTACATGAGGATGTAGCTCGAGGAGATCTCCAGTATCAGGTGAGTTGATCCTTTTGTACCTTAGCTTTGTCTTTACACATTTATATTATGTTTTTACACATTTATAGATAGATTTAGGACCTTGGAAGAAAATTTCGCAAAGTGTCCTATTTCTTCGCGAAGTATCCCAAAGGGGAATAAAGTGTCTAGGACCCTTAGGAAAATACACTAGAAAAAATTTAGTACACTTTTTGATTATTGATGTATAGATTTAATATTTTAGAATACTCATAGTACATATTTTTTTTCTTTTTGTTAGATTCCACCCCGATCACGACAATGTCTTAGCGACAGACACTTTTGTTGCCTACAAGACCTTGTCTCGACATTGTCAGAGGTAGATAATCATATTTTATAGGCTATTGGATTATAATGGGTGTACCTCATGCCTCCCATGAGGTACCATGATGTCATGTTGATGGTGCTTGCAGAGAGATGGGATGCTAATACCTGCACATTTTTCCTACCCATAAAAAAAAATGACAATCACCCTAGAGGATGTACATCACATCCTTCGATTTCCTATTCGAGGCAAGACCATGTACTTCATAGGGGACCATAGCTATTCATAGATGTGAGCAGACATAGGGTATTGTTTAGGAGGACCTATTCAAGATGAGATCGGGGGCCACATATTGAGCTAGTGTGGCTACTCTATGCACAATCACCATTCTTGAGATAGATCATGATTTTCACAGTTGCACTAGTACTGGGCCTTGATGGCCGGGGAGCACACCTAGGAAGAGGTCTCGTTCATATGATTAGGAAGATAGAGCACCACAAGATGATATATTCCTAGGGTCATAGCATCCTAGCACATTTATATTATGATCTAGGGTAGTTTGCATACCACAAGGGCGACATCATGGTACATTGTACACTACTACATGTTTGGTGCCTAGAGCATATCACATGCACTAGGTCAATAGGGTTTCCATCTATATCATCCCTAGGATATCCATGCGCATTTAGTTATCCACTGAGGTGGTCATGGTAGTATGGTGATTTACACTTTTGGAGAGTTATATTTTACCAACTAGATTAGGAGATCTTATGGAGACCATGCTAACTAATACCATAGTGGCTAGATGAGACTCAACAACTGAGGAGGATGCATATGCACAAATTTTTATTGGGAAGCCATGATTATGTATTAAGACCATTCTACTACAATTGTGTCATGCGATAGTTTGGGTAGGTACAGGTACCACCAACAAAATGACCCTTTTATAGGCGATCAGTGCAGAGTACCCGAAGGCCTAGGGATACGAGACGATTCACCTCAAATGATGTCATATTTAGTGACCCTGAGGATGATGACCTTGATATTCCCCTAGTCTTTGATGTTGATGATGTTGGTACCACAAATACGTATGAGGAGTGGTGGGTAGTAGCACATCCAACTCCTTTATTTCCCATGGACTAGCCTATAGGCTTTGCAGGACCACTTCCAAAGCAGAGGGATGAGGAGGAGATAACTAAGGATATAGGGCTCAGGGTTGCAAAACTTTTCACATATGAGATAGATGAAAAAAATGATGAGGAAAACCAAGATTATCAGGGATAGGAGGAGGACGAGTATGAGGAGCATCTGATGAGTGAGGGAAATGATACAACAGATGAGGGTCTAGTTGCCCACAAGTGGGGAGATCCATCTCCCACTTGCGTTACCAGATCACGGTCGGTAGCCACAACACGTGCCAACACTTACGGGCATGGAAAGGCTAGCACATCCTCCATGCCTCCTACACAAGATGTGATTGTCTTTACACAACCAGTCGCAGATCTAGGTGATGATATTTTATTTATTGTTATTCTTATGCTTATGTTCATGCTTATGCTTTTTTATTTATATATATATATCATGATGTGTACTAATTATATTTATGATTTATATCTTGCAAGGGCAGTGAGAGATTTACATGATCTCTACCGATAGGTAGGTGCAGAGATAGTGCCTTTGTTAGTCTTTGATTGGGCTACTGGTACAGACTACATGCCCCCACCCATCATGGAGCAGGACCTAGAGTTATTAAAGCCTTATGTCAGATTGAGAGCAACATATGAGGGTGCTACGAGGCATGTTGATCAAGCTAAGGCTACTTATGAGGAGATTCAATCGTCTCAAGGTCCAACGGAGGTCAAGATACTCCATGTAGAGGTAGCTAGGTTGTAGGATGATAGAGACCACATAGAGCGAGAGCATCTAGAGTCCATTGGACGGGAGACCACGACTGTTGGATGATAATAGGGTCTATAGTATGCTTTGGATTCTCTTATCAGTTCACAATCATGATCACATACTACCATCTCTCTACGAACTGCATCTAGATAGATTTGATCACCATATCCCAAGGGATCTAGTAGCCACAAGCCACACTAGCATTGTATATTTGATGAAATATACTCAAAACTTTGATATATATATATATATTTATATATACATGATTATCTTGAATAGTATGAAACCTAAAGTAAAAATTTAAAAATTAATTTAAATAAGTACTTTAGTATTAAATATGCACAAATAATTATTTGTCAATAACGAAGTGATGCGGGAGTACATAGAATGTCATCTACTAACTCTATCACCACTACTCTATCATTCACACTATTCAAGAAGATTAGACATAGTACTGACACAGATGCACAACATTGTTAGGTTCCTTAAGAGGTGTATCATCCATTTCTGTTAACGTGTATGCTCTAGACCCATAACTTTCATTGATTTTGTAAGGTCCTAGCCAATTAGGGCTGAAATTTCCTTTTTTAGTTGGGGCAGCATTGACGTTACGTTTATTCTCACATAACACCAAATCACCTTTATTGAATAACTGAGGGATAACATTATCATTGTAACTATGTTGCTTTCTCCTAGAGTAAGCTTGAAGGTTCTCAAGAGCATTAATATGTTATTCATCAAGCATTTCAAGCTAATGTAATCATTGTTCCTTATAAGTATTATCATCAATAAGTCCTTGAAGAGAAATCCTTAATGTAGGAATCTTTAACTCCAAGGGAATTATTGTCTCACTGCCATAGACGAGGTTATAAGGGGTAGTCCCAATGGATAATCTAATGTTCGTATGATAGGGCCATAACATATATGTTAGCTATGTGTGCCAATCCTTATTATGTTTGCTTATCATTTTCTTTAAGATTTTTTCAAGGGTTTATTAGTTGATTCGGCTTGACCGTTAGATTGTGGGTAGTAGGGTGTTGAAAAATAATGTTGGATGTTAAATGTATCTAAGAAATTCTTTGCACCATTATTCTTAAATGTTGTCCCATTGTCTGATACTAACTCAAAAGGGAGTCCAAAGTGAGCAATAATGTGTTCCAATATGAAACGACATATCACATCGATAGTTGTTGAATGAAGGGGAATAACTTCTACCCATTTTGTGAAATAGTCTATTGCATTGATTATAAATGTATGTCTGGTGGAGGATGGTGGTGATATTTTTCCAATGAGATCCAAACCCCATACTGAAAATAGCCAAATCAGTATTTGAGTGTGAAGTTCAGAGGTGAGAGCATGAATCAAATTACTATGCTCTTGGCATTTGTGAAATTTCTTAACGTATGCAAAACAATCTTGTTCCATATGTCTCCAATAGTATCCTATGCAGATTAATTTTTGAACTAATGTTCTTCCTCCAAAATGACCTCCACAAGCACTTGCATGAGCTTTTTCAACTACGATGGGTATTTCAGATTGCTTAATACATCTGAGTAAAAGACCATAAAAGGACCTTTGATACAACAAATTGGTGAGGATTATATATTTATATGCAAGTTTTCAAAAGTGGGCTCAAGTGTTCTTAGTTGTCGGCTCAAGAAAGGTACCGTCTTTTAAATAATTAAATATCAGTGCATACCATTCAATAGAGCTTTCCATGGTGGCTGATAATACTTCTTCCATTTTATCTTCTATTGATGGTTTCATAACTATATGCACAATAAATGTGAATTATTTTGAAGGATCTTGAGAAGATATAAGAGAATCCGCACTCACCATTGCATCCGCATGTCAATTATCTTTTCATGGGATGTTGTCAATGGTGTGTGAATGAAAATTTTCTAACAAACTCATTGTGAGATCCTTTTATTTTGATAATTTTTCATGTTTCACTTGATACATTCCATTTATTTGTTTAATGACTAATTGTGAATCACCAAATATCTTAATGTCTCAAGCTCCCATAATTAAAGTGGCACATGGTCCAGCAAGTAATGCTTCATACTCTACGGTGTTGTTTGTACATAGGAAGTTTAAGCGATAAGACAAGAGAATAGGCTCTCACATGGGTGGGGTTATTATAACCCTCACACCAAAGTTGGTTCTACACTTAGATCTGTCGAAATATAACTCCCATGTATTAGCTTCAATCGTCAACAAATTATTTTCAAGGAATGAATTGTTATTAGTTAACGCTAAAGGAGGAGGAGCATCAACTAATTGGTCAGTCAAGGCTTGTCCCTTGATTTATTTTTCTAAAAAAAACTTAAGGTCAAACTTAGTTAACAACATGACCCACTTAGCTAAGTGACATGATAAGTCTGTTTTAGTGAAAATATGTTTTAAAGGATTGGATTTCATCATCACATGTGTTTCAACATTTAATAGGTAATGTCTTAATTTACTAGTAGCGAGTACAAGAGCCAAACATTGTTTCTCTATGGTTGTGTATCATTTCTCATAATCAATTAAAGTTCAACTAATGTAATAAATAGGATGTTCTTTACCATTTTCATCTTGTTGAGCCAACAATATTGCGAGAGAATGAGCCGATGCTGCTGTATAAAGGGTAAACAGTTTGTCCTACATAGCAGGTTGTAAAATAGGTGGAGTAGCAAGATAATCTTTCAAAATTTTGAAAGCTTGTTTACAATCCTCATTCCAACTAAACTGAACCTCTTTCTTAAGGAGATGTGTGAAAGGTAATGTTTGATCTTCCAGAGAGGCTACAAAATGATGGATAGCCTGAATTCTTCCTTGTAAAGTATGTAATTGCTTCCTAGGAGGTGGCATGTTAAATATAGCATCAATTTTCTTCGTGTCCACCTCAATGCCTCTGTTAGATATGATAAAACCTAAAAATTTCCACTATCTACACCAAAGACACTTTTTTGGATTTAATCTTATGTTATATTTTCTCATTCATTCAAATATTTTTGAAGGATATTCACATTTTCTTTTCGATTTAAATATTTAGCAAGAATCATCAACATAATCTTCTAAAATCTTATGTATGTAATCCTAAAATATCAATGTCATATCTCATTGATATGTCACACTCGTATTCTTTAATCCAAAGGGAATCATTACCCAAAAAAAATGTTCCCCAAGCTGTCATAAATGTTGTTTTGTATTGATCTTGAGGGTTGATGAAGATTTGATTATATCCAGAAAATCCATCCATGAATGAAAAAAAAGCATGTCCTATAGTCGAGTCCAATATCATGTCACTATTAGGAAGGGGGAAATCATATTTTAAAGATGCTTTATTCAAATCATTAAATTTTTGTAGACATCCTAATACGATTATCAGGTTTTGCGACTACAACAATGTTCGAGATCCAAGGATAATAATCAATAGGTCAGATAAATCTAACATCAAGGATTTTTTCAATTTTGGTCCTAACTAGTAAGTCTATTTTAGGATTCATCTATTGTATCTTTTGTCTTACTGGTTTAGCATCAATTCCTGGCATATCTGAATAAGTCCAAGAAAAAAGTTTGGGAAAGTCGTGAAGGAAAGTTGCATGGTATTCTTGTTCATCATCATTAAGGCACTTTCCTATCTTTGTCATTTTTTCCTTATTTTTGATATCCATCGATATGTCAATTGTATCTCCCAAAGGAAGTGCACTTTGTTTCAGGAATTCAGGGTTGTATTCTTCATTTTTCTTATCAGTCTCATTACTTTTTTTTCCTCCGTCTTCTTGCTTAGTACTAATCATAACACATGTAACCCTTTTCTTTTTAGGAGTAAATGACTTTTCATAAACTCCTAACATTTATTTCAAGGCTTCATAATCCTCCAAGAACTCCAATGATTCTTCGCAAGTTATGTCAATAAATTCTGGATGCTTCAAGGTGAGAGTGGTTTTAAGATTACACATGATGGCGTTAATGTTTAGCGAGGGTATTTTCATTGCTTGCATTATCTTAGAAGGACAATATCCCAAATCTCTTTTTGTTTCTTGTGTGTTAGGCTCTATAGGAACATGAATTCCTTGCTCTTTCTTTCCACATCCTTTTCCACTATAACCAAGTTGTTTCATAAGCTCATAACCACTTCCATAAAGTCTCTCCATTTCTTTTGGGTTTGGTGGTTATTGATAATCTATCTCATCAAAGTTTTTTGTATAGCTTGTTTCTTCTTCTAGAGTAGATAAGAAAGACACTTGTGAGTTTTCTTTTGAATTCTATGTTGACATCACCATTGGTTGCTTTTATTTTCATCTTATGTTATTGTGATTATGTAATCTCCCATAAATGAAGGTGTGAACTCTAAGGAACCCCAATCATCATCCAATAACTTCAACATTGTTTCCATATCTTTTTTTCCTTCTTCATAGATTCTATGTTCGATGTTGGGATTAATGTGTTTAGAGGACTTGTCATTCCTTTTTCAACTTGTAAGAAACTTTTAGGCTTGGATTCTATTTCAAGTTGGTATAATTTAGTGTTATAGACATACTTCATTATATGATGAAGAGTTGAAGGCACTGCATGCATTTCATGAATCTAAGGTAGCCCTAAAAGAAGATTATATGAAAGATTATCGGGCATAACATGAATAGGAGTTTGCAAGGTATCCTTTCCAACTATAATTGGAAAAGTAATCACACCAAGTGATTGTTTTCCTACATTGTCAAGTCCTCGAATCGACAATGATTCAAATTGAATTTTTCATTTGTCCACACCAAGTCTATCCAAAAGGGCCACACTACAGATGTTAAGGGTAGAGCTGTTGTCAACAAGGGTTATTTTTATTCCTAACTTATTATAGATGGATATTATCATGAAGGCATCATTTTTATTTCTCATTTCCAACGGAGGTAGCTCATGTTGACGAAAAGTAATGTCTACATTAACTACATTCATTCCTTGTATTGGAGTTGCGACATCATTTGCATTTGTACCAAAAGGAACCACTACTTGTTGCAAGGAAGTTTGAAGCATAGTGTGATAATTACATGAATTATGAATTATGTACCATAGGAATATCTTTGCGGGAGTATTCTTAAGTTGTTCAAAAAGATCATACTCCTTTCCAATATTTGAAGGCAAACGAGGAGCGCTAGGCAACATAGGATTAGGCAAAGGTAAAGATGTTGTAATTGGTAGTTTTGGTTGTGGATTGTTTCTAGTGTTATATGTATGAGCAATGGTATTATAACTCGATTTCTGTAAAACATTGTTCTTAGGCGGTTCAAGGGTGATTTTTTTTTTTTTGAGTTTGAGGTTTGTGTGAAGGTGGGTAAATGATAAGTTAAGGTTGAATCGTGTTAAATTCTCTAGGTTTCGGTTTTTTGTAACAAGCCTTAGTGGATGAACCTTGTGCAATGAAATCCTCAAGGGATTCATCTAACATGTCAAAGTCATCACTTTTAAAAGGCTTGAGGTTTAGGTTAACTTGGACAAAGAGATTTGACATACACAAATAACTATGCTTTCTCCAAGTGGTTCATCATTTTATAGGTGTTTTTGGTTTTTTTTTCTAATGAATGGAAAATTTAATCTAAGCTAATTGAACTATGAACTAATGCTAGGAATGAAAACTAAAATAATTTAATTTTACCCACAATTAAAATGTATCTAAATTAAGCTAGATCTAATGAAATGTGTGAAACAAAAACTCTGCAAACTGAAAAAAGAAAGCTAATGACAAAAAATAGGGACACAAAAATAGAGCTTTTAATGCTGTAAAATGTAGTCTAAAATTTGAAATAGGACTAAATCATCCAGAGGTTCGTATGAGTCCCAATCAGGATTTTTTAGGGGTATGAACAGTGAATAAAAGTCAACACAAAATACCCAGAAATCAGGAAAACTCTCCTGTACTGGGACTACATTGCGTAGAGGGGCGTATAAGTCCCAGTTTAGGGTTTTTGCACTATTTTCAACAAATTTTGTGTGAATGTTATGTTTTTTTTTGGATGATGTCTAATCTAAGTGAAAATGCAAATTTTAGATGAAATTCAATGATGCAAGATGCAAGGATGTAACCTATATGCACTTTCACTAATGCAAGAATTAGAAAGCACAGAATGTCAATTAACTATTGCAAACCCTAATGCAATGTTAATGCAAGCTAAATCTAGGATGATGATGCACTCCAAATCAAAATTAAGATGTTCTAAATGCAGGTTCACCAAAATGAAATAATGGGAATAGGGGTTCTATCTTTTAGGAGATGGAACAATAGGGTTAGGGCCTATTTCACTTAGTTTCACTCAAGGAAACCTTAGAGATCTCAATCCAAGGATGGAATGAAGGAAATAGATATGCTAAAGTTTGTCCTAGGGTATGATTAATGAATAAGGAGGGGTGCACCACCAAGAAAGGGCTTGGAAAGACTATGATCTTAAGCGGAAGATGATCTATGACAAACATTGCTAAAGTGAATGTGCATAAAGGTGAACAAATCCTTATGCCTTAAGCTTAACTGAAAAGTCATTAAATAATGGAGAAACATGAATAATAAAGAGAGAGAATTATAACATAGAACAAAGAGAGATAAGAGGACACAAGATTGATTACGAAGTTCGTCTGAGTGGGCTATGTCTCCGGGTCTATCTCAACTGAGTGACCAATCTATTAACAATGCTCCAAATGCAGTACAATCTCTAAAAAGAGCCTCTTGGAAACTGCTTTACAATCTTCTGTAGCCTATCCACAAAGTTGTGGTACAAAATTACTCACTCAAATCACCTCGCATAAAGGCTCTCAAAGCCACAAGGCTGATTTACAAAGAGCAAGAAAAAGACTTTTCCTAAAGGCTCTGCTATAGAATTAGAGCATTATTACATCAAAAATCTCCTATTCCTCCTCAAATTCTCCTCTCACTTGGAAAAATTGGATCCAAGAATGTGTTGATCAATGCTCTCCTTGGCTCCTCCTTTTATACTTGAAGTTTTCCCATTTGGGCTAAAACCAAAAAAACTTGTAATTTTCCCCCTTTAGGGAAAAAATAAAAACAATTCCCCCATTTTTAATAAACAATTAACAATCTCCCTAAAAAAACATTTGAAATTTGTTTGAGCCCTTGTCCATGTATATTCTCAGGCTATTTGGTTGGGTTGTTCTTGTTTATTTTAGTTTGAAATTCCAACTAATAACCACTTAAGGTTATTTACATATTTTAAAATATTATTTAAGCCTTGAAAATATTTCATTCGGGCTACTATAAGTTTTTTTGGTTTGGTTTTTTTTTTAATTTAATTCTAATCCCACCTAATAACCATTAAAAGGCTATTTGTAATTCTCCTAAATCCACAACCTATGGAGATGATAACTCCACAAAAAGAGGGTTTACAACAACTCAAGGGATAAGATGAGAGAAAATCCCATGAATCTCTCAACTCCTCCTGGAGAATAGGAAAATAGTTGTGAGGTGGATTCTCACACAAAACTAATTTCCCTTTTTACAAATTAAATGAATAATATGTGAGAATTCCACTCACTTCAAGTATTAATCATTTTTTTCAATTTTAAATGAATAACAGATGAGTTTTCTTCCAACCCATTTGAAGCATTAATCATTTATTTTAAAATTTGTCACCTATCATCAAATTTTTAATGATTTATCTTATGGTGAGCAAAGTAGGAATTTTTCACCTTTTGACAGGCCCCAACACTTGGTTTGACCAAACTTTGACTATCTGTATCTTGAGCAAATGAAATCTGATTGATGTGATTCAAAAAGTGTTAGAATAATCTCAACGAGCTCTTCAATTTGGGACCACTTTCGCTTGACTGTGAAATAGTCAAAATTTTCACCTTGTGTCAACCTATGCCCTGGTTTGACCACAAATTTGACCGTCCATAACTCGGACATATGAACTCCTTTTTCACTTGTTCAAGTTGCGTTGGATTTAGTTTTTTGAGCACTTTGACATGGTGTCAATTTCAAGGGCATCTTAAACAATTGAATTTTTAGGTTCTCAGGGTCCACTTGGATCAGACTAGCAATATGCAAGATCTAATAATCAAATCTTGTATAGGAGAAAATTTGCACCCCTTGTGTAAATTCGCCTTTTGCGTACCCCCACCTTAGAAAATCACTAAAGGAAAAATTCCACATCACCCATCTAAAATGCATCCAATTGGCTTGTGTTTTGTGTTTCAATGGGGCAATTTTCATCAAGGACGTGAGCGTGACACGTGGACGTCTACGTAGCACGATGTTGTCCCTGATAGATTCCTACCTCTAGAGTTTATAGGGACGTTACACACCTCATTGGGGTCAAATTGTAACACCTCTGTGTGACCAACTGACCCAAAAATAACTTTATTCCCTCTCATTTTGGCCTTCAAAGGAATTCATTTCACACTCACTTCATCTTCTTCACATATTTAAGAATTTTCATTCCATTTTTCACATCTCCTCATAATTCTAGCAATCTACACAACTCCATTGAGCATTGTAGCATCTTTCAGATACTCCATTAACTTCACTTTTTTACCATAGAAGTTGTGAGCTTGGAGTCTTGCAAGACCTCCCTTCATCACTGGTACGACTGTGGTGACTTTGCCAAGTTTTTTTCTTGCATTCTCCCTTCATTGGCCTTGAGAGACTTTGGGTGGAGGTGGCAATGCTTCACTTTTACTTTTGTGGTTTGATAGAGTAGCATAGTATTGTTTTGTAGTGTTCAACAATCTCTCTTCCTCTTCTATTTCCTTTATCGTACTTTCTACTCCGTTGCTTTTCTACTTATCTGTGGAGGTGGAAACACCAAAGAAGGGGTTTGATGTAAGAAAATTAACCAAAAATGACCAATCATCTAGGTTACTCAAGACCCAAACTCAACTAAGAAGATCAAATTACAAAACACCATTGTTTCACTTAACCTTTCATCAAAATCTCATACAATTTCACTTGATTCTTCATTTCTACAAAGCCACAAAACATAAAAAATTGGCTCCAAACCTTTATCATACCTGAATACTTCTCAATCATCATTATTATGATAGAATCAAAATAATAACCTAATTAGGAACCTCTGAAACACTTAAATTGTTCATCATGCAAACTCAAACCATCAACTTGCACCATGATTTCACATTGTTGAAATTACCAAGACGAAAAATTATGCCTTCTAAATTTTTTTCAAGCATTTAGACATATTTACCAACTTCACATAGACTGATTCAAACCAATATCCATTACTTACACCATTGTCCCAACATAATCTCAATTTCTAGCATACAAAGATCAAAACCCTAGTAGTATAGCACCATGGCCAAATCAAGTATACCCACCATTTCACATTGAATCTCCATAAAAAATTTACTGTCCCACACCTAATTGCTCTAATTAGGTCTATTTTGCATAGCATGTACCATTCAATCAACTCCAAAATACTAAATGGCCTTGGGAAGCATGAAAAAAGGTTATAAAACTAACAAATCATCCACCTTTAATGAGGAACTCATCCATTAATGTAGCAAAACAATAAACCCTTGCCTAAACCCTTAATAATGCCCAAAAAGTGAGGGTTTGAAGAGAAACTACATTCCAGACCTCCAAATGCTCTACCACTACCTCAAACATGTTTAAATATGTCTACATACATAGTATAAGACTTCATCAATCCTTGAATACTTTGTTTGCATCAAAACATCACTTGGAGCCATCCATTTTCATTAGGAAACTCTATATTTTTCTAAGAAATCAACATTCAAAAATTGTACTCTTTTTTTTCCTTGCATTATTCATCACACACACATTTTAAAACATCCAATACTAACCTACTCCACCGACCTACAATACCTAATTCAGTGGATTTTCCATAAACTGCTATCTAGACTCTCAAACCCTGTTATGGGGGTTTACAGACCGAGGTACTAAATTTTTTCTCAAAATAATGCTAAACTAAATAGAATTCCTCCAAGATAAGTTTGAATGAAATCTAATTCCCTATACTATCAAATACAATGAGGATCTAAGGCTGGTGCTACTGTTTAGGCCTAATAAATTGGTAAACAACAAAAAGAAAATACTGAAATTTAAGAACAAGGATCTTTATTTATTAGAAACTCTCCAAGAATACAATGAATGACCTTTTCCTCACCTTCCCCAAGCCTTAAATATATGTTTACATCCTGTAGATCGACTGACCCTTCATCTTCAACTAGCTAACTATCTTCTCCAATGAGGTGACTCTTCACATTCTTTGTTTTGTTTGCATTTTACAAGTTTTACAACTTTTTCAATTTGTGCAACAAAACAACATTTTTTGCAATTTGACTTAAGCAACCCCCTAGTGACCTATTTGAGACTTAAAATATAATAAATATGACCTACCAAGACCTTTTATAATTCCTTTATATCTGAACATTCAATTTTTACAAATTTTCCTATGAAAGGATTTTAGTGGACAAGGTGCTCCTGCACCAGGGTTTGACTGAGGAAAACCCGTATACAACCCCCAAAATTTTCCCCTCTTTCTTGTATGTAGGTGGATGTGTGTGTGGAGCTCATTGGTGAATTGGAACTTCTATGAGTTGATATTCATCACCCTTGTGTTCATCTATTTACTTTATCATTTTCGTACTTATCTTTCATACTTTATCATTTTGTTTATTTCGTTAAGATTAGTCAGCTAGGCTGTTTAGTCAATTTTTAGTGTTTTTTACTGCATTTTATGTTTTATGGCCATACGGATGCTAGCGTGCTAGAGAGACACCAACGTGTCACGCTGTCGTCCCAAAACTGTGCTATCATGATCCTCAAATAAAGAGCTATCTAAGGTGCAATATTGACTCCAAAAACCAACTCGTCTAGCCTCAACCATATTTTCAAGTCTGTAGAGTGATAGAAGCACTCAAGAGTGCTCTTCATTCTTGATCCTCATCCCAAAAAACCTGTTAGAGTGAGGTAAGTTAGGGCAACCCTCCAATCTCGGTTGTCCGTGACCTAGAGCCTTGGTGTGGTTGGTCCCCCTCTCTTACATTTTTGGTGAACCCAATGTGAACCATTTTGGTTCCATTTAGTGATGTCGAAGGCTCCTCTCCTCATATCCTAGGAGCATTTTAGGCGTGAATTTTTTGAATCGTTTCGCCTTACAACCCAACCTATGACCCCTAGTAGGTGTAGTTGGAAGGTTCCGTAGGCATTGCAGAACGAAGACTTAGTTGGGTCACTACCCAATTTCAAACCTTTGGGCGGCTTTATGAGAGTATTGTATAGTGTACGTGATGGCCTCCTTTCATTTTCCTATCCCCTCTATATAGCCTGCGAGTAGTGGTCTAGGTATAACCTTCACCTCACAGGACCTATCAATGGGTTTTAATAGAGAGCCATCTCCTCTTTACATCCTTGTGTGAATCAATGGAAACACTGTGACAGGTGTTCTTTTTGACTTGACGTGCCAGGTGAATGTGATTAATGAGGATATTATGTTAATCAACTTCCTGTATAAGGATGGATACAACACACTTGAAAGTACCGTTTGTATGCATAATGTACTTTTTGTACCTCCTCTTGGTAGCATCACCTTGTCAGTCCTTGTTTGACCTAAGTAAACTTGATTTTTGACATAATCCTTGGGTCCAAATTCTTCAAAGTGAAGCTAGGTATCCATTGGTTAGTAGCTATGAATGCAATTCCCTTGGTCATACATAAATGCTTGAAATTTATTCATGAGGGTTCAATGCACATAATCCACAACACTGGCTATAAACCGCCAGTTGTGCATGGTAGCTATTCTTTAAATCACTTTTGGCTTGCACCGGTTGGTCTGATCCCTCCTAGGAAGTGTTGGATAGGACAACTGAGAGGGGGTGAATTAGTTGTCATAGATTATAACCTTAAATTCAATCGCTAGACCTAACACATAAACTGATTAAGTGATTAACCATAAAATGAAAATGCACTAACACAATGACATAATATTTATGTGGAAAACCCAATGAGGGAAAAACTATGGTGAGAATTAACTTCACACTATAGAGAATATCAAAACTGATTACAAAAAGGCTCACTACTAGAGATAAGGCTCACTACCTAAAATAACGACTCACTGTCCACAGGGCTATAGCCCAGAGGGCTCACTGCCATAGAGATACAAAGAAGACAAAGAAGACTTGTTATAGAGAGACAACAATCCCAATGCAACAAAGGATTCCACCATAATCACTAATCAACTTGCATGAATGATAGAGTTTTTCTTCTACTCACTGCATCCAGAAACTCAGTGTTAAGCTTCACACTGATCAACCACACACATAACTCACACACTTTCAAAATAGCATCAAAGTCATGTCTACTCTTTCACTTATCTTCCTTCTTTTCTTATGTACAATTTTCATTGCTAGCGCATTCTGTATTTATACTATCTCCAACCTTGAAAAGATACAAAGTCAGCCATCCAATCTTCAAATTCAAATTAGGTCGGCACCAAACATTCTAGGGTAGATTTAGAATGAGGGCGACCCAAACACACACTTCACCAGGACCCATAATAGATCCAATATGCTTCATCAACTTTGAAGATAGTGCTTGACATATGGTTGGCCAAACCAGTGTAAAACACATATATCAATTAAGCTCGATTCTTCCAAATACCGAACCATCTTCAATAGAATATGAGAAAAACAACTCTAGAATTACATGCCATAAGACTTCATCAAAGAGAAATCTAGACCAACAATAATTATCTCAGACCTCAATCAAAACAAAAAACATAGTTCACAAGCACCAGATCAACATCCTCAATAGTCGAATACCTATAACCTTCTTTTAATACAATTTTCTCAATATCCTCAACATATACAATCAACAACAACTAGTAGATAACTAGCTGACCGGTTGAAATCAATGAAAACACTTTCTTTCCTCTTTCCATTCTTTTAACAATCTCCCCCTTTGTCATTGATGGCAACACATGATGTGAAAAACCATCAAAGACACCATACCAATTCTGAAAATACTTCTCAAGATTTTTTCTTTTGCTTCCCCCCTTAGAAGATCATCTTCCTCATTACCCGCTTTCTCTTATTATTTTTCTTTCCTTTTCACACACTCTCTTTTCTTTTTTTAATGCTCTCTCTCTCTCTCTCCATTTTTCACATGCTCTCTCTCCCCCTTTGACATCAATGGAAAATGCAAAAGATATGTTCATTAAAACTTCCTTTGACATGAAAACAAAATACTCATAATGACAACACTTTAAAAAAAATTGTTTGCTCCCCCTCAGAGGTAGCCACCAAAAACATTAGTCTAAAAAGATAGAATCATGAATCCACTAAATTGATGCATCTCCAAATGCATCTTAGTTTTTAAAAGGAGGTGAAATAACCCCTAGCTTATCCCGAAGATACTCAAAAGTATCTTTAGGAAGAGCCTTTGTAAATATATCCGCAATCTGATCCTTTGTCTAAACATACTCAAGCTTGACTTCGTCCTCCATGACCTTCTCTCTTCAGAAATGATACCTGATAGATATATTCTTCATTCTCAAGAGCATCACATGATTCTTCGGAATGTTAATTGCACTTGTATTATCACAAAAGATAGAAATAGGATCATCATATAGAACTATGATATCCTTCAATGTATTCAATAGTAGACAAAGAGAATGAATCTTGCTTCTTACTCAACCATGCCACCAATCTACATCCAAGAAAGAATGCACCACCACCTGTACTCTTTTTGTCATCTATACTTCCAGCACAATCTGCATTTGTATAAGAACTAATTTTAAAATTAGTATATTTAGGATACCATAATCCACAATCTAGAGTGCCATTCAAATATTTGAATATTCTTTTAACTGTAGTAACATGTGTTTCCTTCGGATTTTCTTTAAATCTAGCTACAAGAAAAATTATATGCATAATATCTGGTCTAGTAGCATTCAAATACTGTAGTCCACCAATCATAGATCTATACTTGCTCTAATCAGCCTTAGGCGAATCATCATCTTTTCCTATCTTGCAACCAGTCACCATAGGAGTACTTACCAGTTTGGAACCATTCATCCCAAAAATTTTCAACATCTCTCTCACATACTTAGATTGTGAAATGAAAATTCCTTTCTCTGTTTGATTAATCTATAGCCCAAGAAAGAAATTCATCTTCCCAAACATAGAAATTTCAAATTCTTTCTATTATCCCGAAGATACAAAAGTATCTTTAGGAAGAGCCTTTGTAAATATATCCGCAATCTGATCCTTTGTCTAAACATACTCAAGCTTGACTTCGTCCTCCATGACCTTCTCTCTTTAGAAATGATACCTGATAGATATATTCTTCATTCTCAAGAGCATCACATGATTCTTCGGAATGTTAATTGCACTTGTATTATCACAAAAGATAGAAATAGGATCATCATATAGAACTATGATATCCTTCAATGTATTCAATAGTAGACAAAGAGAATGAATCTTGCTTCTTACTCAACCATGCCACCAATCTACATCCAAGAAAGAATGCACCACCACCTGTACTCTTTTTGTCATCTATACTTCCAGCACAATCTGCATTTGTATAAGAACTAATTTTAAAATTAGTATCTTTAGGATACCATAATCCACAATCTAGAGTGCCATTCAAATATTTGAATATTCTTTTAACTGTAGTAACATGTGTTTCCTTCGGATTTTCTTTAAATCTAGCTACAAGAAAAATTACATGCATAATATCTGGTCTAGTAGCATTCAAATACAGTAGTCCACCAATCATAGATCTATACTTGCTCTAATCAGCCTTAGGCGAATCATCATCTTTTCCTATCTTGCAACCAGTCACCATAGGAGTACTTACCAGTTTGGAACCGTTCATCCCAAAGATTTTCAACATCTCTCTCACATACTTAGATTGTGAAATGAAAATTCCTTTCTCTGTTTGATTAATCTATAGCCCAAGAAAGAAATTCATCTTCCCAAACATAGACATTTCAAATTCTTTCTATTATCCCGAAGATACTCAAAAGTATCTTTAGAAAGAGCCTTTGTAAATATATCCACAATCTGATCCTTTGTCTAAACATACTCAAGCTTGACTTCGTCCTCCATGACCTTCTCTCTTTAGAAATGATACCTGATAGATATATTCTTCATTCTCAAGAGCATCACATGATTCTTCGGAATGTTAATTGCACTTGTATTATCACAAAAGATAGAAATAGGATCATCATATAGAACTATGATATCCTTCAATGTATTCAATAGTAGACAAAGAGAATGAATCTTGCTTCTTACTCAACCATGCCACCAATCTACATCCAAGAAAGAATGCACCACCACCTGTACTCTTTTTGTCATCTATACTTCCAGCACAATCTGCATTTGTATAAGAACTAATTTTAAAATTAGTATCTTTAGGATACCATAATCCACAATCTAGAGTGCCATTCAAATATTTGAATATTCTTTTAACTATAGTAACATGTGTTTCCTTCGGATTTTCTTTAAATCTAGCTACAAGAAAAATTACATGCATAATATCTGGTCTAGTAGCATTCAAATACAATAGTCCACCAATCATAGATCTATACTTGCTCTAATCAGCCTTAGGCGAATCATCATCTTTTCCTATCTTGCAACCAATCACCATAGGAGTACTTACCAGTTTGGAACCGTTCATCCCAAATTTTTTCAACATCTCTCTCACATACTTAGATTGTGAAATGAAAATTCCTTTCTCTGTTTGATTAATCTATAGCCCAAGAAAGAAATTCATCTTCCCAAACATAGACATTTCAAATTCTTTCTACATCTCTTCCATAAACATCTTTCACATCTTTTCATTTCCTCCAAAGATAATATCATCAACATATACAACTACAATCAAGATTTCTCCATTTTCAATCTTGAAATATAAATTACTATTTGTCGTACCTTTGTTAAATCCTTGATAACTCAAATACTTTTCTATCCTTTCATACCAAGCTGTAGGAGCTTGCTTCAATCCATATAAATCTTTCTTCAATTTGCACACCATATCCAGTTGATCTGTTAACTGAAATCCTTTTGATTGTTTCATGTAGATCTCTTCATCTAGTTCAATCATTCAAAAATCCTAATTTGACATCCATTTGATAGACTTTGAAATATTTATAAGCAGCTAATGCTAAGAACATCCTTATAGCTTCCATTCTTGCTACCAGGGAAAAATTCTCTTGAAAATATATACCTTCCACTTGTGAGTAGCCTTTACACACAATCCTTGCTTTGTTTCTGACAACTTTCCCATTCTCATTCAGCTTATTTCTGAATACCCATTTTGATCCAATGATATTTTTGTCTGCCGGTCTTTGGACTAATTCCCAAGTTTGATTCTTCTTAATCTGCAAAATTTCTTCTTTCATTGCTTCCTTCCAATATTCATCCTCACAGGCTTCACTTATTGACTTCAGCTCAATCTCAAAGAATAAGCATAAATTTACTTCAACAACAAATTTGCTTCTAGTTAACACACCTTTTGTCTTGTCTCCAATAATCTGACTTTCTGAATGATTCCTCTATACATATTTCAGTGTCCTAGGGGACATTACTAAAGCATCTTGTTCTCTTTCATTCTATTCATTCTACTTTTTCTATTCATCTTTATCCTGTTCTTCCATAATTTCTTCTATTCTTGCACAATCATGTTCATTAGACACATATCCATCAATATCAATATAATTCTTCACTATTTCATCAACCTTCACATTCGAGCTTTCTACAATCTTCCTCAATATTTTGTTGAAACATCTATATTCCTTGCTTTTAGTAGAGTATCCAATAAATATTCTTTCAAAACTTCTTGCGTCAAACTTTCCCAATGTTTCCTCATCTCTTCTAATATAGCATTTGCTTCCGAATACCTTAAAATATTTAATTGTAGGAATTCTTTCGTGCCATAGCTCATAGGGAGTCTTTGTATTGTTTTCTCTCACCTGAACTTGATTAAATACATATACAACAATGTGAATATCTTCTTTCCAGTAAACTTCCGATAATCCAGCTTCAGTGACCATTGACCTAGTAGCTTCTTGAATTGTTTTTCTTTTCCTTTCAACAACTCCATTTTGTTGAGGGGTTCTCAGAGCAAATAAATGTATCTTTATTCCATGTACTTCACAAAACATATTGAACTCATGGGAGGTGAATTCTCGACCTCTTTTAGATCTTAAGCATTTAATCTTCAAATTCACTTCATTTTCCACCATAGCCTTGAATGCCTTGAATCTATCTAATGCATCTAATTTCTCTCTTAGAAATGTAACCCATGTATATCTAGAATAGTAATCAATTGAAAGCATAAAGTACCTTTCACCAAGTAGACTTCACACTCTCATGGGACCACAAAGATCTGTATGAACCAAATCCAGTAATCAAGTAGTAGATTGTTCTCTTGATTTGTAATGATTTCTTGTTTGCTTCCTAAACTGGAAATTCCTGTAGATAGCATTTACAGGCTTTGTAATTCTCGGTAGATCTCTCACGACTTGAACAGTATTGATCCTTGCCAAGTTATAAAAATTCATGTGAAACATTCTCTTGTGCCATAACCAACTGTCATTTATTTGAGTCATAAAACATCATCCATCAACACCTTTAAGCTGATAAATATTCCCTTCATATTTCTTTCTTGTAGAAATCAATGTTCCAGATCCTTTCCGGATCTCACATTTCTCATCCTTAAACACAAGATCATATCATTTTTTGCACACTTTACCAATGCTCAACAGATTATGGCTTAAACCCTTAACATAGTAAAAATTGTTAGTATGATGCTTGCCAATAAAACTTATTGAACCTATCCCACATATTTTATCACCAGTATCATTTCCAAACATAACAAGACCTCCATCATATTTCTCAAGTTTCACAAAATTACACTTGTCACCAGTCATGTGATGCGAGCAACCACTATCAACTACCCAAAAATTCATTTCATATTTAGCATGTAGGTTAGAGATAACTGTACCTTCATTTTTTTCCTTCTCCTTCTCCTTCTTTGAAGGACTTTCCTTTTATTATTTTTCTGAATTAGCAGAAGTAGGTTCATGCTTAATTTCCAAGAACAAGCATTCATTTTCATCTGGATCTTCATATTCTGAATCTTCATCTAAACTACTAGAATTCTCATTAACATAGTAAGCTCTGTTAATCTTCTTTCCTTTCTTTTCTTTCTTATATCTTTGTTTATTTTTTTTACCTCTTTCCAGACACTTTGCGACATAGTGACCAATTTCTCCACGACTAAAGCACTTAAAGGGAAATTTACTTTCATAATTACCAAAGCCTTTTCTCATTCTTCTTACAAAGTTAGCCTCAATTTCATCAAAGTTTTCTTCATCTGGATCTTCAATTTTTGTAGCTTTAAAAGCAGTCTCTATTTTTCCTCCACTTCTTAGATTTTGCTTCCTCATCTCATAAGATGTCAAAAATCCTAGCAGTAGATCCTTAGTACAAGTCTTATAATCTATAGTATGCTCAATAGCAGTCACCTTTTCACTATAAGCATCAGGAAGAGTTCTTAGAATCTTCTTTACAATTCTGGTTTCATCTATAGTAGTGCCAAGAGATCACATTCCAACCACTACCTCATCCAATCTCTGTACATAGGATTTAACATTCTCATCTTCAAACATATGTATAAGATCAAACTGTGTTTCCAAATTCCTTAATTTTTCCTCTTTTACCCTTTCATCACCATTGTGCGCTCTTTCTAAAGCATCCTAGACTTCCTTAGCTGTCTTCAAATTTTGAACCTTAAGCAACTTGAAATGTACCAAACTATTCTTCAAGATGAAATTTTCCTTGTTATTCACTTCATGTGCTTTAATTTATTCAGGTGTACTCAAACCATTAGCAAGAGGAGTGTAGGGATTCTTATAAGCTTTCTCTACATAATATCTACAATACTCTAAATATTCTTCCATCAATACTTTCTAGATACCATAATTAGTTCCATCAAACCCTAGATAATCAAAGACCATTTTGCTATCCATCCCGGACCTTCCTCAAGCGGTTAAGCTCTTTGCCAAGGAACCAAGCTCTGATACCAATTGTTGGACAAGACAACTGAGAGGGGGGGTGAATCAATTGTCATAGATTATAACCTTAAATTCAATTACCAAACCTAAAACATAAATTGATTAAGTGATTAACCATCAATTGCAAATGCACAAAGATAATAACACCAGATTTACGTGGAAAAACCACGGTGAGGATTAACTCACACTATAGAGAATATAAAAACTGATTACAAAAAGGCTCACTGCTAGAGATAAGGCTCACTATTTGAAATAAGGACTCACTATCCAAAGTCACTATCCATAGGGATACAACCTCGAGGGATCACTGCCACAAAGATATAAAGAAGACTTGTTACAAAGAGACAACAATCCCAATGCAACAAAGGATTCCACCACAATCACTGATGAACTTGCATGAATGATAGAGTTTTCCTTCTACTCACTACATCCAGAAACTCAGCGTTAAGATTTGCATTGATTAAACACACACATAACTCACACACTTTTAGAATAACATCAAAATTGTGTCTACTCTTTCACTTATCTTCCTTCTTTTCTCATGTACAATTTTCATTACTAGTGCATTCTGTATTTATACTATCTCCAACCTTGAAAAGATACAAAGTTAGCCATCCAATCTTCAAATTCAAATTAGTTTGGCGCTAAACATCCTAGGGTGGAATTAGAATGAGGGTGATCTAAACACATGCTTCATCGGGACCGATAATAGATCCAACACGCTTCATCAACTTCGAAGATAGTGCTTGACACATGGTTGGCCAAACTAGTGTAAAACACATAGGTCAATTAAGCTCGATACTTCCAAATGTTGAAACCATCTTCAATAGAATTAGGGCAACACAAATCTAGAATTACACATAATAAGACTTCATCAAAGAGAAATTTGGACCAACAACAATTCTCCCAAACCTCAATCAGAACACAAAACATTGTTCACAAGCACTAGATCAACATCCTCAACAGTTGAATGCCTATAACCTTCTTTTAATACAATTTTCTCAATATCCTCAACATATATAGTAAAAAACAACTAGTAGGTAACTAGTTGACCGGTTGAAATCAATGACAACACTTTCATTCCTCTTTCCATTCTTGCAACAAGAAGGACCTCTTGTACCAGACCTTTGAGAAGTACAAGAAAGGGTTCTTAACACCTAAAGTGAGGTACCCTCCATCTCCTTATGTTGTCTCGCATAGGAATTGTTTCAAAGATAACAATGATGCCACCATGGGCTAGAGAAGGGAAGAAGATAAGTGTTCTTGAGGTTCCTCTTCTTCCTCTTTTGTTGTACAATCTGTTGCTTCCTCTCACCCTACTGTGGTGTCATCAGATTCTACTCCACATTTTTGGGAGAATCCCATGGTGCCCACTTGATCTATTTTACGGATCTATGACAAATGCATTTGAATGCATAATGTTTATAATTTTAAATCCAAATTACTTAAGATAAATTAAGACACAAACACTAATTAAATAACCGTAAATAACAAAGTGATGAAAATCAGAATGAGAGAAATGAGAGGAAATGCAAACAGAGTTGATAACAAAGTTCGTCATAAAAACAACTACATCTCCGGGACCCTCTCCAATGAGTGGACCGATCTGATTAATTCTCCAGAAAATCAGTACATAACTCCAGCATGGTTTCTCCCTATTTTACAAAGAAATTTTGAAAAGCTCCTCCAAAGTGCGTAAGAACAATCTCCTTGAAAGCACGGGATGAGAGCAAAATTTCACCAAGATAATTCTGCCAAGTCACCACTTAGCCTTTCACATCCTACCCCACTCCTTTTATACTAAAAATTTACTCAATTTGGTGTGTAACCAAATGATTTACAAAATTCATCCAAATCCCCTTTACAAAGTAAATATCTTACACAATCCCCCTTATTTACAATAATGATCTTAAAATTATCCTAACCCTTTTCAAAACAATGGCTCTTATAATTTGAGCCTTACAAAATACTCTTTAAAAGCCTTTTAAATATTTAAAATATCATTTAAAATATTAACTTTAGGCCTTTTAATAATCAGGGAATTGGGCTAAAAAAAATCCTTATGGGATTAATTTATCAAATTTAGGGGTATATATTTTAATTTTAAGGAGAATCAGATTTTAGTTCTTTGTTAAAAGAAGTAATCCCCAAGAATATCTAGCACCAAAGGCTTGGCATGGTAGTAGAGGGAATGAGTGTTTGAAGAGAGGTCAGTGGTTCAAACCACCACCCCCTCTTAAATTAGACTTAGTCTTCTTTAAGTAAAACTCGCGCCCACTACATGCTAAAGCGAAATCAATGGCGCAATGGTAGGCACCTATAATGGAGGAGGGGAGGTTAGGGTGTTGAATCCCACTCCCATAATTTTGGAAAACATTGTAACTACGATGATGCTTGAAGGAGAGTGGAACGTGTCAGAATGTGGTTGGCTAAAGTGGTGCCACGTGTCAACATGTGGTTGGCTGGAGGTGTGCCAAGTGTCAACATATAATTGGTCCACCTCATGTTGGTTAGAATAGTCTGTCACTTGTCTAAGCCTCATCAGTGCCACATGTCAGAGTCTGAGTGGTCCATGTCAGCATGATGACATCATGCTGATGTCATCACTGTACATGGTCAACTCTAGTCAATTGCAACCTTTGACTACTTGTAACTTATGCAAACAGACTCCAATTCACGCGAAATGAACATCGTTGGAAAGCTCTCGATGAGCTCTTTTTGTTGAGACTGGTGTCGACCAGTTTTAGTGACTTTGATTTTTTTCCTTTTTCTTTGACCTAAGCCCTTAGTTGACCAAGGTTTGACCAAGCATAACTCGAGCTCCGTAGCTTTGTTTGACTCTATTCGAGTTGCGTTGGAGTTAGGATTTTGAGCTCTTCCTAGTGATGCAAATTTTGGAGAAAAATGAGAAACTTCAAATTTTGACGAAGATCCTTCGAATCATCCCTTGGCGAAAGCCCAAGCGACCTACATTTGAACTTCCCATTCTACCCACGGAGCCTAGGCCCATTCAAAATGATAGACAGAAGGGTCCCAATGGGGAATTCTCTATGTCTCAGCCTTTATGGTCTCCTACCGCTCCTACTCCTAAAGTAGTGAATGGGAAGAGGTTGGTTGCTAAGGCACTAGAGTCGACTCCCCCATTGTCTCTCAACCTATTCCTCCTACTCCCATTTAGGAGTCTATCCCTCCACTAGAGACAGATGTGATGGACACTCCTATGGCTGAGCATGAGCCTTATATCCCTTCTCAGCTCCTAGCCTCTAGCTCTAAGAGTCGTAGAAACTGCCTTGCACATGAGCGCAAGGGTCGGTGAAAGGCTTTGGTAGTTGAGTAGGCCTCTTTGCAGAGAAAGGAAGGGGAGTCAACTGCCCCTATTTTTGGGCCTCTTGTTGTGTCCTCTATCCTCCCCTCTAGTTTTGTTCAATCGAATTCAGTTATACTTCCAGCTCCTACTGTGAGCATAAACACCCCTAACCCTAAAAAGGTGCATGTGTTTATTGCTCCTTCTGTTGAGCGGCCTCTTTTGATGTCCCTTCTAGAAATATCACCATTCCTAAAGCTCGTGGATATTATGAACACCTTGGTAGTGTTTTCCATGGTTCTCTCCTCCTCCTCTGTGTCTGTTGCTTCATCTGTGGGGAGTTCACATCCTCTGACAAAGTAGAAGGTGGAGGTTGGCCCTTCCAACAACGGGGGGCATAGGAGAAGTCCACCTTCGTCAGAGGGTGGTCCTACAGTAGCATGCATTGTCCTTGTGATGGAGCAAGTTCTGGTGTCCTTTGAGTTCATCATTGCTCTTGAGTCCTTTGGTGATCCCAATAGTGAATCTCAGGTGCCACCTCCCTTGCCCGTTGTGGTCAAACATGGCACTCATGTAAAGTGAATGTTTAACTCTCTGGACGAGGTCTTGGCCTTGTTAGTGATCTTTGTGAAGTCACTGACCATTGCTCCACAAGAGCCAAGTGGAGAATACCTTATAGGGTCTTCTTCCTTGGCCCTTATTGCGGGAGGGTCGAAAGCTCCCCCCTAAATATTCCACCACTGTAGGCTTGTCCACTTTCCTCATATAATGACCTAGATTGGGAAGTAGACGACCTCTTGGTCGATGAATGTTAGGGGGTGCCTCTTCTTTATCTTTAAATTAGGTGTGAATTTTTTGTGATGTGCTCCCCCATGCTTGCATTATGTGTTCCTGGATGACCCTTGTCACCCTTGTAGGTGCTTGGATACAAGAGTGATTGTGTAGCGTAAAACTTCCTCTATTTGTTCCATCATTATTCCTCTGTTATGTGTATTGACTTTTGAAAAATTGGGGATGATGCAAAGTGTTGGGGGAATTTAGGATTCCCTTCCATGTTGACTCAATTTTTTATTTTTACTTTTTTTTTCTCATGCATTCTTCACATGGTCTGATATAGTAGGGGGTTGATGATAGTTCATCTATATACTACTACTAATATATATTTATGAGCAACTCTAACCCTGAAATATCAGATCACCCCTGTGCCCTTTGTTTGTGATGTTATTGTTTCTTTTTTCAATATTGGTTATCTTTCTCTCTTATTTGCTTGAGTTGTCCCTCATTTGTGTAATAATGTCACTTTCACAATGTTTTTATTTTTAGAAAATGCATTCGTAGCCAACAAATTTTTTCTCGAAAATCCTTGCAACCTTTTTCAAAAATTCACATTCTCAACTTGGACCCCTAGCAGAACGTGTTTCCTTTGTCATGGATTTGCAAAGAAAGAACTTGAAGAAATTCCCTCCAAGGAGGGAGCAACATCTCTTGTGGCAAAAGCCTCGACCTTCCCCTCATGAGGGGGAATTCTCTTCCTTTCAAATTCCTTGATGAAGTGAACATCTTTTGAAAGGATTCCTTGATGATTGAATTGATTTGCGAAAAACAGTCTTTCACTTTCAAACAACGCATCCCTTGAGTGGACCCCTTTTCTTTTGGAGGGTTTCCCGAGGGACCCCTTTGAAAACCTTTCAATTTGTTGACTATCTGCGTGATTGTCCGCTTGCTTTCCTAGGTGGCTATTTTTCTGATATTTTTTATTTGTAGATTAACATGTTGCTTTGCAGGTGTGCCTGTGAAGCCACTTTCTAGTCTGACTTTGTGGAGTCCCCTTTCACTGGACTTCCTTCATGAGAGAGTACTTGGGGGAATGCCTTCTGTGCAGGTCTGAGGACCTGTGAAGCACTTGCATTCTGCAGGATTTGTCCATCGTTGGTCTGAGGGCCTTCGGTGTACTTTGTTCAACTTCCTATAGAGATACAAAGTCCTTTTGTTGGAACATCCTTAAGAGAGAGTACATATGGAGTCATTTTCCTGCCCTGCACTTTTGAGCTCACTAGATTTTGGTTTTCTTCCTCAATGGTTTAGGTATACATTTCTAACTCTTTGATCTACTTTACCAAATGCTCATCGGTATTCACACTTGATAAAGTGGGGGAAAAATGTATAGGAGTGAATTTACACCCCTTGTGTAAATTCCCCTTTTGCATACCCTCTCCTTAGAAAATCAAATCCAAATGTGAAATTTCACATCACCCATCAGAAAAACATCCACTTGGTGCGTGTTTTGTGTGTCGGTGGGGGAACTTTTTTCATGGACGTGAGCGAGGTATGCAGACGTCTGTGCAACGCATTGTCTTCCTTGACATATTCCTACCTTTGGAGTCCGAAGGGACATTACACACCTCATTGGGGTTGAATTGTAATGCCTCTATGTAACCAACTGACCCGAAAATGACTTCATTCCCTTTCATTTTGGCCTTCAAAGGCATTCATTTCACACTCACTTCATATTCTTCACATCCTTAAGCATTTTCATTCCGTCTTTCACATGTCCTCATAATTTCAGAAATCTAAACAACTCCATTGAGCATTGCAGTAGCTTGATACTCCATCAACTTCACTTTTGTACCATAGAAGTTGTGAGCTTGGAGCCTTGCAAGACCTCCCTTCATCACCACTATGACTGTGGTTACTTTTCCAAGTTCGTTGTTTGCATTCTCCCTTCATTGGCCTTGAGAGCCTTTGGGTGGAGGTGGTAACTCTTCACTTTTCCTTTTGTGGTTTGATAGAGTAGCATAGTATTGTTTTGTAGTGTTCAAAAATATCTCTTTCTCTTCCATTTCCTTTATCATATTTTCTACTTCGTTGCTTTTCTAGTTGTTTGTGGAGGTGGAAACACCAAAGTGAGGATTGAACTAAGGCAAACCACTATACATTCCCAACTATTTCCCCCTCTTTCTTGTGTGTAGGTGGACGTGTACGTGGAGCTTGCTAGTGAACTGACGCTTTTATGAGTTGATATTCATCACCCTTGTGTTCATCTATTTAATTATCATTTTCGTACTTATCTTTTGTAGTTTATCATTTTGTTTATTTCGTTAAGATTAGTTAGCTAGGCTGTTTAGTTGGTTTTTAGTGTTTTTTATTGCATTTTACATTTTCTAGCCGTGCAGACACCAACACACCAGAGAGATGCCAGTGCATTGTGCTATTGTCCCAAATCCGCGCTACCATCCTCAGACAAAGAGCTATTTGAGGTGGAGTATTGAATCCAAAAAATAATTCATCTAGCCCCGACAAGATTTTTAGCTCTGTAGAGTGATAGAAGCACTCGAAAGTGCTCTTCATTCTTGATCCTCATCCCAAAACATTTGTTAGAGTGAGGTAAGTTAGGGAAGCCCTCTGATCTCAGCTCTCCATGACCTGGAGCCTTGGTGTGGTTGGTCCCCCTCTCTTACAAACCTAATGTATGCAAGACTTAACTAAATGACCTAGAAATGAATGCAAAACATAATAGGAAGCTAAAAAACAAGAAAGGTGCACGTGGAAACTTGAATACGTTTGGAACAAGCTCTAAAATATTTAAAATGCTGATTTTAGGGCACACTGGGACTCATACACCAAGATCGATGCATCAGTCCCAATCTAGGGTTTCTAGGTTAAAATAGGAATCTAAAAGTGTTGAGTCAAGATCTTCAAAAATCTAGAAAATTTCCTATACTAGGACTCATATGCCACTTGTGGGGTATCAGTCCCATCCTTCTTTTTTGGAAAGTCAAAGTCCAGATTTTCTCTCCAATCTCTACTTTTTCTTCCCAATCTAATTTCTAGATCTGAACCTATAAAAAACCTACAAAATAGAATATAGTGTTGATTTGCTTATAGGGGGTTTTCCTTGGTCAAACCCCTAGTTCAGTAAACAAACCTTGATAGAAACAATGGATCTTGAAAGTAAATATGCATACAAACCCTGATCTTAAGTGTCTCTAAGATTAGTAAATTTGAAATGTAATGCAACCCTATTCTATTATGCTAGAATGCGATGCATGAATGAAACATGAAGATGAATGACTCACTTTGGGAGATCTTTAATCACCCTAATAAGCCATAATGAATGCATGTACCCTCCTTAGGTTGAGAGTAGAGTTATAATGGAAAATGGAATCACTTAGGAAACAAGTCATTAGGCTTGGCTTGATGGGTAGTTGCACCTCCCCACCTAGAATCCATCATGATTCACCATAGGAAACCATAATCAATCCTTGACAATGCTAGACCTTGAATACAAGTGAGCTTGAAGACCTACAAAAACACTATAATGTTGCTCCAAGACTTCAAATTTGCTTGCTACTTGCTCTTGAATGCTTTTGAATGCTTAGACCTTGAATTTCCTTCTTTAGATGAAAATAATGACTTAGAAGCTTGTTTATATAGGAATTACACCTAATTTATCATTATTTAGATCTCAAAAGCTAACATCCACAAAAAAATTGAATTAAAAACTTGAATTTCCCGCTCAAACCTAAAAATAGGCCACATGAGACTCATACGCTCAAGGTGGCATATGAGTCCCACCCTAGATTTTTGGAGTGAGCCAATGATGGGTTGTTAGAAAAATTAATGCTTTTGTTGATTTTGTGAGGATTTTAGTAGAAATAAACCTTGAGATCCAAAATAAAGGGTATTTAATGCAAGGGTACCAAAATAGGTAAGAAATTATACTATCTCCAAGAAGGGAGTACAATTTTTGTTGCCACATATATATGCTAGTGTATCATCAGTATTTGTTTGATCTTGGCATTTCATCATGAGTCATGGTTTTGACTAATGCATTTGCATGAAATTTTGTGCACATTCTACAATCATTACATTTTGTGAAAGAATAGGTGTGCTCTCGAAAATTTTGTGTGCTTTGCTAATGATTCCTTATTTTGTATGCATGTCTATATTGATATTTCTTTTGTCAAACAGTTCACTTACCTTGTCTCTACTTCCACATTTTACATGCTTTGGATTTCAGATCATATTATTTTTCTTTAAACCAACCTATTTTAACACATAAATATATAATTGTTTTAGTCCATGACCTATTCAAGCCTACATGTGGCATCAACATATATGTATACACTATTGTCTATTCAGCCTCTAGAATGCACATTTAATTGTATTTATTAATTAATTGAAAATCAAAATACAATGGATTTTTTATTTTAAATTAATTAATAAATATGGTCAAATTTGCATTCTCGAAACTGCATAGAGATTTTCGTTGTATGTTTCCTTTCTTGATAGTATTACCCATTTTTGGAGAATTTTACATTCTAATTTTCATAGAAGGCTATATGTAGTGGGTTTCTTTTCTTTTCTATTTTATAGAATAATGTATTTTAAATAGGAGGTTGGTTATTTTAATCTATTCATAGACTGGATAATTAAATTTTGAAACATGTGTATTTATTATTATAGTTTTCTTATAATGCATGAGAAATCATATAAACAATCTAGTTTTTCTTAGTTTATGGTCATTTTTCAACTTGCATTTATTATCTCAAGACTACCATCAAAACATAGAATTATAGAGGTAAAATAATCTTAAATTTATCAAGCTATGAATGTTTTGGAAAAATAATAAAAATCCATTATGAATGCATAGAAACCAATTTTGTTAAGTAGGATTTTGGTGTAAGGAAGCTAAGGTAGCAAAACAACTTCATACACTAACCTTGAGAGGAGAATAATGCAAACTTTTATAGATAAGGCATTTGAATAAATAATCCTCATTTGGATAATGCTTCATATCTCAAATAAGGTTGGGTAGGATATGATCAATGATAATGACCCATGTCAAGATGTTTACCATAAGCAAGTGTGAAGTACATACCAAACCTTTTCCAAGATCAAGATAAGTTAGATGTGATGAAAATGAAATGGATAATGAAGGGTTCCAGGATTTATTATGGATAAGATGGATAAGATGGATGGATTGTAGGATTTATTATGGATGGGATGAGATGCTTCTACCTGAAATGGTGCACATAGATGCTTGATTCTACTCATGATGCCTGCTTTCCAGGTTTTCATCATGGTACTTTTTCAAAGAGCGACCAAAGTGTTTTCACTAGAGGATGATTTTCTCTTGACTATTTTCTTGATTTTTTTTGTTTTTTGTTTTTTCTGAAAGTTTATGCTCATGTTGAACCACCTAGTGGTGTTGATGTAGATGTTTCTAGTGCTGATATAGATGTTGTTTCTATCATGATGTGCCAATGATAGCCTACTTGGAGGAGTTTATTTTCTAAGATATGGGCGGTTAAATGTAACCCCTGGATTGTTTCGTCTTCTTTATCAATACTGGAGTTAACCTTACCTAGATGCGCACACCACGATAGAGTTCCATTAGAATACTTATGATAAAGAGTTGATGCCAACACACGATCAATATGAGAGTTGGATACCATGGATGTCAAAGTGGATGGTGGAATGCGTTGAGGGATATGAGATGTAGATGGATTGGTCAACAGTTTGGAATATTTGATTCTCCAAACTTGGGATGATGAGAAATGATGAGTGGATATGGAGATTCGATTGGGACCATCTTCTTTATATATCTTGTAGGTTTCTCTTGAAGCTTTCTTTTGTATCGATGGAAAACTTTGATGGATACATTTTTCTTTTTGACTTTTCCCCATAGTTTCTTTGACTACTGGAGTGTGATAGGGATGACTTTCTTTATTTTTTTTTGGTATCCATTTGAAGTTTTCTTGTCTATTTTTCTTCAATAATTTTCTCTTTTCTTTGGCATAGACCTCTTTCTTATGGTTGGTCCCAATCAGTGGGTGGAATGATGCATGGAAAATGGTTCATAATATGAATGGTTGGAGTGTTGATAGCCATTTCATCACAAGGACTCTTCGTGATCCCCATGTTGGTGTTTGCACTAGATAAAGTTGCTCCCAATATTATGGGAGTATTACTCACATGCTTTTATTTTTCTACTAACAAACCATTCCCTTTCTATTCAAATTTTTTTAGTTTGTCATACTTGATATCCTCATACTCACTTTCTTCAATCTATATGGAGGACGTGTCTGATTTTGATTCTTCTTCAAAAGGTGTTGATGCTTTACAATCCATATAGGAATCTTCCTCATAATCCATTTTTTCTTTCTCTTTAAAGGATATTTTTGATTCACCATCCATATAGAGTTATTCTTCATGATAATTTTTGATATTTCTATGGATTCTTCTATTCCTTGATCATGTGCAAAGATAATAAGAGTAGGAGACTCTTGTTCCTTGGTAATCATATCAAGAGTATGAGACTCTTTTTTTGGATGAAGATCATCTACATGTCCATTAGGATTTAGCATCTCATGGGTAGATGGAGGAGTGTGTGATGTATGGATATGATCATTATTTGTAACATCTTATAGGGATTAGAGAATACCCATTAGATCATGGTAGTATCTTGGAGATACAGATTCTTGATCTTGATTAATTTTAGAATTGCTTTCGATATTCTTTGGATCAAGTTATTGATATGGGTAAATTTCAAAGGATGGATTGCTTATAAAGGGTTCTTGGATATCTTAATTGGGCATGAGAAGTGGCTCAATATCATCTTGATCTTTGAGTGGATTTGGAACAAGTGTTGAGTTGAGTATTACTTCAATATATGCAACCATGAGGTCAAAGGATGTCAGCATGTCTTGGAAAGGACCATTGCTAGACTTTGGTGAAAGATGTTGATCATTATTTGGAATAGATTATTGAGGTATGTATTCTAACTCATTATGTGATGTAGAGATATTTTTGACATGATCATTGGTGAATGGATCTTGAATTTTATCCTCAAAAATGGTGGTGGGAATATTGTCAATATTTTCAATCATAGGATCAAATGATGTTAATGTTTCTTGAAATGGATCATTGTTGGATATTGTTGATGGATTTTGATCATGATTAAAAAGTGAGTCTTGATGTATTTTTATTTGATCATTGTATGTGGTAGAAACATATTCAAGGTGCTCATTGAGGGATAAATCTTGATCATTGTTTTCAACAATTGTGGTGGAGAGATTGTCACTGCTATCATTAGTGGTTGAATCTTGATCATTGTCCTCAACAGTTATCTTTCCTTGATCAAGAAGGTCTTGAATGAGATCTTTGAGTTGAATATAATCTGACGTGTCATGGCCTTTTGTGCTATGGTATTTGCAATAAGTATTATCATCATACCATGAGAAATTGACATTAGGTTCACCCCCATTTAATGATTATGGAAAATTGATATGTTTAACATGGACTAACGTGTTTAATGCTTATT
Organism: Sequoia sempervirens; assembly: GCA_007258455.2. Lineage (NCBI taxonomy): Eukaryota > Viridiplantae > Streptophyta > Pinopsida > Cupressales > Cupressaceae > Sequoia > Sequoia sempervirens. The sequence goes on along the minus strand of VDFB02058242.1, from coordinate 279,835,441 downwards.
TGATTGGATCCCTTAAAGGAGTGTATTCACGTTTTTAATTTTGTGAGATTTGTGCTTGTTGAGATTCATCTAGTTGTGATTCATCTTGGAGACATGGTGATTGGTCTTATTGAGGTTGTTGATTTTGATATCCAGCTTCTTGATATTGAGGATGTTGTTCTTGATATGGTTGTGGACACAACTCAATGTTTTGATGACATAGTATAGGTTAAATACACTTGATCCATATAGATTCGAAGCATATTTAAGCCACTAAGCATCAATCCCAATAAGATCATTCAATTTAAACAAAGACAAAAAATCCATCAAAACTATCATTCTAAAGCACGAAAGCTTGATAAACATCTTCTCTAAGACTTTGAAACTTATCCTATTGGGGGAGTGGTGTTGCATTGATGTGGAATGGTAACCCTTTCCCAATCCCTTGGATAATGAGCTTGCTTCAATAAATGAAAGATGTTCTGTAAAATATGATGAAAGCTATTTTAACATTATCAATGCTATGATGATTAATGTAAGTTTATGCAAAGCCATTCTAAATGTATACACGATTCAAAAGATTAAAACCATAATTTCAAAATATACTAAATGGATGCAACTAAGTTATCATGGAAGCCATTAATGGATGCATGAAGCTAATAATGCATATAAAATAACTAGAATTATTATAAAACATAAAATGTGAGTGCAAATGGATGTGATTTTCAAAAGCATAAGTTTGCTTTGAAAAGATGGATCCCTATTCAATAGATGCAAGCTCTATTTAAAGAATAGGAAAAATGAAACTGATGGTCAAGATTGAAAGAATCCATCAATGGTCACAATGGAAGGAAAATGGAGACATAGATCATGGATTCCCATCAAGGGTTGATAATGCAAGATGATATTTAATCAAGGGCTTAGAATAATCCAAACAAACACACTTATAAAATTTGCACGAGAAGTTTGTTACAAGGAAGAATATTCCTTTTTTTCAAATGAGTGAAGAGGGAAAGAATATTCCATGAGAATATATTCCCTTTTGGAGGAAAATTAACATTTAGTTAATTAAAACCAAATTTTAATGTGAAGAGGGGAAGGAATATTCTATGAGAATATTCCCTTTTTTGAGGAATATTCCCTTGCAAGTGGGAGAATTAGATCTAATTAGTAATTTGATAATTAAAACAAAGTTTGAATTATGCAAATTAGGGGAATTAGATAATATTCATTAAATAAAATGATTTAATGAAAAGGGGGATGTGATATGATATTTAATTAAATAACTTAGGGTTATTTAATTAAATAAGAGGACTTAGGGATTTAAATTAGATAAATTGATTTATCCAATTTAATAGGACAAAAGGTTAGTGCAATAGGGTGTGAATTAACCTAATTAGGTCAATTAGGTTAATAGATGAAAATGAAGCATTTAATTAAATAATTAGGCTTATTTAATTAAACAAGCAAAAAGAGGATGAAATTTAGGACAAAATGATGCTAATATATCGAATTCAAGTGTAATACTATTTAGGACATTTTTAAGTGTCTACAATATATATATATTCAAGGTAATTATTAATGTTATCTTCAAATCTAGTTGAATTTTAGAGTAGAAGTTGGTTGGTAAAGATTTATCTTCATGGTTTTTGATGATCCATGAATTATATTCAAATTTTTCTAATCATAGTTATCGAGTTATAATTTTATTGTTGTTAAATTTCTTAACTATTAATTGATATTCATTTCTTTTGTATAGAGTCATGGCAAGATGAATGATTTTAAGTTGATGGAGTTAATAATATTTTTCAAGTTGTGCTCATTGATATGATCTTCCCATAATGTTTATTTTTGTTGGGTATTTAGTTGAGTACAATCAATCATATATTGCGTAATCTTTCTAAATATTAGAAGGGATCAAAATTTACTTGTATTTTTATCTAGTTGGTAAAATGATGTGGAGATCAATTGAAAGCCCCTATTTATCAATGTTAAGGTATATAGATTATTGACCTAGTGAATGTTATCACCTTAAAATAGAATGGAATAGGAATAATGAAGTTCTTGATGAGATAAGCAATGAAGGGCCCCGATCCCATACAAAGCATTACATCAAGGCAAAACAACCCAAATAGATAGACTAGGAAACAACAACTAGTCATAAACAATAAGGTCTATAATGTAGAAACCAAAAAACAAAAACAACAGACCGACAACATGACATCAAAATGCTCAAGGTGATTTAAAGAAATGGTCAAAATATTCTTGGTTAAACTTTGACCCATGATCCTTCTCTTCCAATCTCATTTTCTTATTACTAGGAGAATCTAAAAAGACACCTTCAAAACCATCATGTAACCTCAAATCTTTTGTAGGAGTGGAAAAAACAGAAGAAAATTTTCCCTTACAATCTTCCCTTTGCACCTCCATGCAAGAAGAAGAAGACTGCTCTAAAATAGGGGGAAAATGTTCCTTTTTCCTCCATTGGAACTATTGATCCTTATTAACCAAAAAAGTAGAAGAAACATGTCCCACTTTCTAACAAGCATCACAAATAATAGGAGAGCTTTCAAATTCCATTTTTTGAACCTAGGTACCATACTTGGAAGATAAGGTGCATTGAGTGGGAAGAACCTTGTTCCTCTTCACAAACACACACAATTTGGCAAACACCAAACACTTATTTGATTTGGTAATAAAGTTACTAGCACAAAATTTCCCAAAAGAATTGGAAATGATAATGAAAACCTTTTCATTATAGAATTCCAAAGGAAATCTTGCAGAAAAACCCAAACATGAAACTTAAAATCTCGTGGCTTGAAACCAAGAGATCACTTATTTAGAAAAAGGGCATTCATACCCATTAACCAAGGGCCTTCACTAAGAATCCTTATGCAATCCTCTATATCAAAAAATGAAAAAATAAAACAATTGTTCCACATAGTAGTTACCTTAACCTGACCTCTTAGAAGTTAAACCCTAAGAGCCCATCTTTTGATAGAGTCAATATTGGGATGACTACCATTAAATCTCCCAACTAGCGATCTAGAGAGATAATCTAATGAATCAACAAGCATAGAATGAGAAATGGGGTGATCCCACAATACTAGTTTACAATTCCCTTCATGAATTTTTTTTGCAAAGACACTCTGATGATTTCTTTTTTAGGTTTCTAGGGGTTCGCTCAAAGGGGGGTTCCCCTGAACCCAAAAAGGGGTTCACTTGAACCCCCCCTTTTGAGCAAACCCCTTTGTGATGTCATCCCATTTTTGGCATGATTTTTTTAATGAAAACAAAGGAAAATTACAAAAAAATGGGGGTTCGAGTGAACCATCCCTTTGAGAAAACCCCCCTTTGCTCGAAGGGGTCAAGGGGGGTTCACTCAAACCCCCTTTTTTCCCCTTCTCCCCCCCCTTTCTCAATTTACTATAGAATTTTGTGTTTCTAGGCTCAAGTTGAGGATGAAAATGGAGGCAACTTCACAGACCCAACTAGATTATGGTATTCCTCGGAACGAGCTATCCATCAAATATAGTTTTAATATATTTTGGTTTTATTTGTATTTTTTTTAGTTTAATTAAACATAGGTTTTTCACCATTTGAAAATAAAGCTCTTTGTTTCGCACATGTGGAAAAATAGCAGATTATCAAAAAAATTTGAAAAATATCTATGCACTAGATATTGATGTCCTTGATCGAAGAAAAAAATGAGTTTTGATACATACAAAAAAAGATATGTGTTAGCAAGTAAACCTATGTCTAAATTGTAATTAGTTTGACTTCAAAACTTAATTAAGAAAAAAACATTCAATACAACACTATGAAACTAATTGCATGCACTAGATATTGTAGTTACAAGTCTAAATTAAAAAAATATATATATCCTTCATAGAAAAAATCTTGTGTTAGCAAGTACACATCACTATTTAAAAATGGTGTTTACTATTAAAAACTAGTTTTCGAAGGAGATGGAAAAATAAATGAAATTTTATTCCTAATTTTTTTAAAAATATATATTTAGAATCTATAGAAAAAATTTCACAAATCACTAGTTTGTGTCATCTTCAAATTCCTCATGGTTTAGCATCTATAGGTGCCTGATAGTGAAGATTTAGTTAAAAAAATTAGTTCAATGTACAGTATGGCCAAAAAGTGTAAACCACTATTGTGGGTTCACCCAACATCTATTTTAGTCTCCTTAGCACAAAGATCCTCCAAAATCATAGGTTTGGGAGTAGGAACAACCACCGTAGGTGAGAGAGCAGAAGCCACAAGAGACTTAGCCAGTTACACCTCATAGTCTGAAGAAGCAACCACTACCCCAATAGCATCGCTACCATCACAAATAAAACTAATAACTACCTCCCCATATAGATTATGGGAATTAGGAGCAACACAAGTGGAAGCATCCTACACTCCATTAATACTTTGCAGGAAGCAATCTTGTTGAATAGGAGACTATTGAATAAGGAAGCCTTTACACAACCCAAAAAAAGGAGAATGAGTCTTCTTCACATTCTTCCCAATAGCCTCACACCCTTGTGACTTCCTATGAGCCTCTAAAAGAATATCAAGAAGGAACTAATATTCCTCAACAACCAGATCATACTCAAAACCAAAGAGATCTAATCCAGATCTGTCATAGGGGTATGTGCAGGATCATCATGGAAAAAACAGGCCCTTAAGTGGCAATGAAAATTCAAAAAAATCAGAGTTAGGCAACTTGACATAAAAATTTGAATAAGTTATCTATATTATTTCAAAAATATGTAAGAATAGAATATGTGGAAAATTGAATGTAGTTTCTAAACTACTAAGTTTATTATATTTTTTTAAAAGTCTATTTGGTGAAAATTTGAAATTTCAATGCAGTAGTACTTAAATTTCAGGGAAAAAATAAGTAGGTGTGTGTCTGACCACCCTAATCACAATAAAATGATAATATTTTTTTATAATATTTTAGACATAAGTAGAGGACTCATGTCCGGATGTGACACATTTTTTTGTAATTTTTTTCTGAGTAAATAATTAATTATGAATTTTTTATTACAACTTTTAAAAAATATAAAAACTTGTATGTCTGACCACCTTAACTTGGTCAAAACTTTATGAAATTCAATTTTTTTTTTAATCCTATAGTATATGAAGCATAGAATGTGACGTATATTTTGGATTCAAAAAATATGATACCGTTTGAAAGTTATAGATTTTTTTCAATCAGCCTGTCAATCAGACTTTAGTCTTAATTCTAATAGAAAATGAATAATAATTATTTATTAAATTCAAAGTAAAGAATAATTTATATTGGTGAAAATTTGAGAGTCTCCTCTACAAACCCTTTTCGTTTCATCAATTTTGGCTAAAAATAAAGTTGTCAGCCACATGGACAAAGTCTAGAAAAACAAGGTGAGTTGTCAAACACGTTTTTTGCATTGACTTCTTAGGATTGGCATGTCCAAGCCAAATACCAAAGCAAAAGGCTAATCCCTAGGCAATAAATTCTTTGTCAAAATATTGGATATCTATTTCAAATCGGATATTCATTTCAAATCGGATATCGATTTGGTTTATATATGATTTAAAAAATGTTTTTATTTTATAATATATGATTTAGAAAATACAATAAATATTTTATAGTTTATTTTAATATATCTAGTTTAGAATATACAATATAGTTTATAATTTAATATATAATATATATTATATTATTATATATAATATTTAAATATTATTTCTATATTTTAGTTAATGTATATATATATTACTAATATATAAAATATTATATAACTAATTAATATTACTAACATATAAAATATTTAAATATTATCTCTTTCCCCCTCTCTCTCTCCCTCTCTCTACCCTTGTTCCCCTCTTCCCCTCTCCCTTCCACCTCCTAATTCTCTCTCTCTCTCTCTCCACCTCTCTCTCTCTCATCTCTCCCTCCTACCCCCTCTCCCTCTCTCAAGGACCTATCTCTCTCATTCACTCCTATGTCTCTCCACTCTACCCTTAGCCCTCTACCCTTAAGCCCTCTACCTCTATCTCTCTCCCACTCCCTCCATCTCTC
>VDFB02058242.1:279715997-279829295 GCA_007258455.2 Sequoia sempervirens | reverse complement strand
CCATTTATATATAATAAATTATAGTGGTTTGAAACTTTTGCTCCTCAAACCCAATTCTTTAATTCACAAGGGTGACCTCATAGTCACAAACCTATTCCCTTTCATTTTAAAATTCAAAATTCAAACTTTTCGCTAAGTGGTGTCATTCACCCACTTTGAGTTGACTAAACACATGTTTGGCATAATTTGATCATATACACTAGCATTAATAACATACAATATATTCATTATAATCATGAAAACATTCATTTATCTTATAGCATTGGAGCAATTAATAGTGAGACATTTTAAGTCAATGCAATAAAAATGAGTAACAAATTTCTAAATACCACTAAGTACCTAGATATTCAAGAGTAGATGTAAAGATAAACATTCATACCCTTATCAACCCTTAATTATCCAATACCCCTATCAACCCTTAATTATGTTAGGTTGATTTTGTTTGATTGATTGGATTTTATACATCCTTGTACCTCATTGATACATTTTTCTATTAGGTTTTGCATTTTTTATGTTAAGATATAGTAAATCATATTCACTTGCAATTAGAAGTGTAAATCTTTTGTGGAATGAAAGTTGCACCACTTTGCAACTTTACACTGCTTGCATCTGACAACTTTTCCCTCCACTGAAAAGTGATCACCATAGGAAAATGCCTCCGAGATAGCAAAAATTGAGAGAGGTTTTTGTAAATGGTCCCAACATGATCCCAAACGATCCCATAGCCTTGGACGGAGAGTATGTAAGCATCATAGTCTCTGAGAAATAGACCTTCAAAGATTGCTGCCTTTTAGCACTGTGGACTCTTAAGGGAAATTGTTGGTCCAATGTAGCTCAGAGTGATTTAGTGTATTTGGGTGCAAGATAAGACCATCCCTAGCGTAAATGTACCCATCGAGACGTGTTGGAATAGTCTGTTTGGTCGTACGAGTTGCGGAATGAAAGTTGCACCACTTTGCAACTTTACACTGCTTGCATCTGGCAACTTTTCCCTCCACTGAAAAGTCATCATCACAGGAAAATTCCTTCGAGATAGAAAAAACTGAGAGAGGTTTTTGTAGATGGTCCCAACACAATCCCATAGCCTCAGACGGAGAGTCTATAAGCATCATGGTCTCCAAGAAATAGACCTTCAAAGATTGTTGTCTTTTAGCACTTTGGACTCCTTATGGAAAATTGTTTCGTCCAATGTAGCTCTCTTGTGAGTGATTCAGCCGTATTTGGGGTAAGAGAGGACCATCCCTAGCGTAAATGTACCCATCCGGGTGTGTTGGAATAGTCTGTTTGGTCGTACGAGTTGCGGAATGAAAGTTGCACCACTTGCAACTTTACACTGCTTGCATCTGGCAACTTTTCCCTCCACTGAAAAGTCATCACCACAAGAAAACGCCTCTGAGATAGTAAAAACTGAGAGGTTTTTGTAGATGGTCCCAACACTATCCCATAGCCCTCGCATGAGAGTCTCACATCACTTGCCTCAAGAAATAGGACCTTCAATATTGTCGTTTTTAGCACTTTGACCTCAAGGAAATCACCCATTCAATGTAGCCTGTAAAGGTGATTCAACATATATTTGGGGTGCAAGAGAGGACCATCCCATGAACGCATCGGCTGCATATGTTGGAATATTTATTTGGTCGTGACGAGTTGTAAAATGAAAGTTGCACCACTTTAACTTTGATCGCCAGTATCCGCAACTTTTCCTCCACCGAAAAGTCATCACCATAGGAAATGCCTCCTAGATAGAAAACCGAGAGGTTTTTGTAGATGGTCACAAAAATCCCCATAGCCTTAGACAGAGAGAGTCTCAGAAGCATCACGGTCTCCGAGAAATAGACCTTCAAAGATTGCCGCTTTAGCATCAGGACTCTAAGGAAATTCATTCTATTCAATGTAGCTCATAGTGATTTCATGACGGGGTGCAAGAGAGACCATCTCAGTAAACGCACTCCATCCGGATGTGTTGAACAATCGCTGGTAATGAAGTTATGAAATGAAAGTTGCACCCACTTTGCAACTTTACAATCGCTTGCATCTCAATCCTTCCTCCACTAAAAGTCATCACCATAGGAAAATGCCTCAGATAGCTAAAACTGAGAGAGGTTTTGTAGATGGTCCCAACACAATGTGAGAGCTCTTGGAACAAGAGTCCGTAAGTATCACAATTCATAAATAGCCCTTCAAAGATTGTTTCTTTTAGCACTTTGGACTCTTAAGGGAAACTAGTGGGCAACATAGTTAACTTCTTCACAAACTTGGTTTGAAGTAATTTCATTCTTTTGTGCATTTAAAATGGAGTTTTAAGCCTTCCACCCTAAAAGTGACCTCTAAATAACTTCAAACACCTTAACTACCTCATTCTTATTCATTTGTTTTGCAAACAAGCATTTTCATTCCAAGAGGTTGAGCTTTGATTTTTGCTTATTGGATTGAATGCGGACCGTGACACAACTTTCTTTTTTCTAAAATTGTTCAACATCATTGAACTAAGAATTTATCACACATTGCAGAGAAACAAAGGAGTACCAAAAACTAAAACACATTACACTTCAGTTCTCACTGACTTGATGTACTCTTCAACATCTCTCTTCATATGCCACTATTACACTACACAGGTAAACCGGGCTTTGTATTGTCCAGACCTATATTAAGCTACCACTCTCAAAACCAATGTAACAATGATACAAAATAATGCTTTGAGTTTGAAAGATGGGTCACTTTCCTACTTTGGGTGGAATTTTAGACTCTCTAATACTATCATGCATTTCTTTCATTCCTTGTGCCTCCACCTCCCACTTCCTTCTCTTGTGGGCCTTTGAAATTTTTCCTTTCCATTTGCATAACACCCTAATACCTTGAACACCACTTCTCAAACCATACATTCCTCTTTGGATCTTTGGGCCTTTTGATGATGTCTTACGTTTGTAAAACAACCAATGGGGTATCCTAATCCTCAAACCCCTAGATCCCCATTGTCTTGTGTCCTAACACCCAAGAATCCCACACCTGAACCCTTGATGTTGGACCTTGGGATAATTATTTTCTTGAACTTAAAATAATCATTTCCCTAGATCTCCACACTCAAGCATGCACTTTCACAAAACCTCACCATTTGAATGGACTTCACCCATGACCACGACTAACCAAGAATGTAATTAATGAGCCCAAATTAATTTGAATGTGAGAAAATGGCAAGAAACTTTGGACCCATGTTAGGCCTTCAAACTCTATATAAGGAATACGACTTCATTAGTTTGGATAATCTTTGGACATCATCTCAACAAATCCAAAATTGCAAAGTCGGACACTTGTGTTCACTTGTTGAATCTAAGGAAAAAAACCCTTAGGTTATGGAGATTTTTTGACGAAACCCCATTGGTTTCCTAGAGTTTGGAGGATGAAACTTGTTTGGATTTGTGAGGGAAATTTCACACAAAGGTTGCATTTGTACGCCAAGCATAGTGGATTTCAGCATTTAGGCATTTCAGCATCCCAATATTTTTCTAAATATTTTTTTGATCATTGTAATCTTGGTTATGAGCAAAAAATTTTACCTAAAAAATATTATTCTCTCTACTATTACACCTTATTTAAGTACACTTATCCTTTACTCACAAGGAAATAAATAGTGTTTGTGGTGTATAATTTTGATGGTTGTCATGACCTCTTGCTTGGGAAGGCTGTAACTCCCCCATTCATTCAGACAACCAGATGTATGTTTGTTGAAAATATCAAATAAAACCTCTAGCCAGGGTCTGCTAGTGTAGGGAGAAGAAATGCATGAACTTTTCTTTTTGATTTGGGCTAAATGTGATTAGGACAGGCCCTGACAGGGTTGTATCAAAGCCAAAGAGAGAGATATGTTGAGGAAGAAAATAGATAAATTATAGTGAAAATGTGCATTAGCATGTCTCATTTTATTTATAGAAGAAAGTACAGTGCACAACAATCAAGCAAAAGCTAAAATCCATCTATGAAATAAATTACTCACTATCAAAACTAACCTTCAAATTAAAGAATAATTTAAGAAGCTATATTTTCATATAACTTCTTCAAAAGTATTTAAATTATTGTACAAGGAACATAAAATATTAGAGATGAACTTTCCAAGCAATGTTGTTTTCCTATCGGTTTATGCAAAACATAATTATTGTGGGGATTCTACTTAAGATTCAATTAATCAAGGAAATCAGAAATGTTTTGGAGTTTTGTTCTACCAATATAATGATTTTCTATACTAGCCATTATGGAGAAGCGGTTTATACAAATTTTCTTTGTGAAAAATACATTGTGATTAAATTATTTGTTTAAAAGTTATGTCTTGATTTTTATTTTCTAAAAGAATCCATATTTAGATGGTGTTGCAGTTAGATAAACATCTATTTTTCACAGAGCTCACAAATTTTAATAGTATTCTTTTCCTAAATTTCTAGGTCAAAGTACATGATGATGTCATTTCATGCCTGCAAATAATTGAATCTTCTAGTCAACAAATGGTCACAACATCTTGGGATGGAATGATTAAAATATGGAACATTGATGAAGGAAGAGGTAGTTGGGCAACAACTTTTGGCTCATCTAAGAAGACACAAAGTGCCAGTAAGTATATGAAGAATGGTCATATGATATATTATTAGTATTCATATGGGAGTCTAGCCATATTAATTTTTTGAAAAAGGTGAATTTATGTTATATAAAAAAATTGATGGTTACAAATGGACCACCAAATTTACTAAGGCATGGGAAAGTTGACAAAGAAGAAAATCAGATGGTGTAGGGTTAATCATATGAGTATCTAGTTGTTACTTATGCAATGTGAAATAATGCTTTGAGTTTGAAATGCAATGCAATCAACAATATCAATATAAACTACATAATATTTAACCATTCTTTTTATGCTATACATTGATATTTAACCATTGCTCACTTGATTAAATTTTCAAAGAGTTTAATCATTCACATGAGGAGGAAATTAAATTTCGATTGTCAACTTCTATATATATCAAATTATCCAATAATCAAGTGTATGTCCATATACAAAAATGGCATCAACGCCAACTCAAACAAAGTTTTACAATATGTGGCATATGCCATCTCGGTATCTATTCAAAATTTACATGCCAAAATTTCTATCTCATCCTAAACTACTGGTGGATCATCAAAATGGAGCCTCTTTGAAGCACTCGTTGGCTCTGAAGGTAGCACAAGATAAAGTCAAACCACAATTGAGATTAGTTATACTATATTATTTAAAATTGAATAATTAACATAAAAATCAATACACATTGAATTATAATTGAACTCTAAAATTGAAATCTTGATTACTGAAATATATCTCTTTGAAGGGTCGAGTCCTAGAATATACCCCTCTCAAAGAACTAACCAAACCAACTTTTGTAACAATCTATATATGTGAACAAAAACATGAAATTGATCCAAGTTAGCATAGAATTGTCAGTAATAAGAACATATTTACCAAGCACAAAATAAAATAAACACATACCTCTTTAGGTTGATCTTTTTCTGATCTCCTTTAGGTGTCTCAACACCTCCTCCTTGAGGTGTTTCAACACCTCCTCCTTCAGGTGTTCGAATACCTACTCCTTTGGGTGTTGTGGCACTTATCAACAATGATGTATAGCTCACAACCGCCTGTACATAAAAATGACAAGTACATATGAAACTATGAATCTATGTCAATGTATGCATAATCAATAAAAGATCTTATAAATTTTAATTCAATCAAATTTGAGTTCAATTACCTTTCCCTTATCTAACACTGTGCCTCCATAGTCTGGAGAGTGTCACACCTCACTCACACTAGGTGTTTCCTACAAGCAGAGAGTAAGATAAACATATAAGTTAATATATAATTTCATTATTGACAATTCAAATGACAAGCAAATATACAGTAAGAAAATGTAAATGAGTGAGTGCGAAAATACATACTGTGTGTGTGTCGAGGCCAAATGAAATGGCCCTAAGGGTGCTATCAGTCACCTGTGTGAGCTCCTCCTCAGGCATTAACTGTTAAATATACCATGTAAATAAATATTAGTACTTGATACTATCTCTTATTAATATTCATTTTTAAAAAAATGCAAGTTATGAATTTACACCTTAAATGTTACCTGTGTAACTACTCCAATGTCCACCTCTCTAGCAGGAGAGGACTCTATAGGGTGTGCTCTACTCCCCTGCGTGTGATCTGCTATAATCTCCACATCTTGGATGTCATAATCAGAAGTGTCTAATGGATTCTCAAGGGGCTATACAATAGGACCCAAGCATATTTGTTGGCACGTATTGCAAATATGTGGACTCGAGGAGGATGATGCAGCAGCACTAGATCCATCGTCAAGATCACCAGACTGTAGCTGAGCTACTGAAGAAGCATGGGAAACCAAAATACCACTCAAAGAGTGAATGGCCTGGATAGTTTTTTGTGGCTGCATCCTCCATAATATCTGGATGTTGTATTGGAGGTGGCAGAGGAAGGGGAGGATGGGGAACATGTGGACACCTAAATACTCTAGTTTCCCCTGGCCTATCTTGAGGCATACCTCTACCAATGCCTTGGAAGGGTTTAATGTCAAAGTAATTGACATGACACCCTAACAAAAACTCAGCATATAATTTTTTAATAAAGTAAAAAGGTACATCAAGATTATTGTTGGGTGGTTTATCAAAAACCATACACCAACGATCCCAAAAGTTATCTACTATGCCCCTATGTGTGCACCATTTTATAGAAAGTTTTTGTTTGTTAACATTAACTGGAAAACCAGTGTTGGGGTTAATAAATAAAGAGGCTATTTGGGATTTTTTTATTTGGATATCTTTCACATCATCATAAGACAATCCACATGCATAATATTCCTTCATGGTTTCTCGCCACAAATGAAAGGCATTATGTTGTGTGGAGAGGGTTTCTACATTTGTAATTATTCCTGTCAATGTGTTTGACATATGGGATAATTGAGGGATTTTCTTATAAACATCACAAATTCCCCTCAATTGCTCCAATTTTTCATGAATTAAGTCTTCAACTGATGGCTACGGAGGTGGTGGAGCATTTGGCATTTCTGCATTTTGATTCTCAACTGGTGGAATTTGTGCATTCTCATTTTCGACAGCCATAATGCCTGATTAAAGTTAAAAAATAATTAATCTAAAATTAGACAATATAAATGAAACACTATTTTAAATCAAAATCCATTATGAACTCAATTGTTTCATAAAAATTCAATCAAAAACCCTATTTTGAAAAAAAATCCACAAAAAACATTCATTTTTTTTATCAAAATCCATTCTAAATTCAAAATTTTCATAAAAATTCAATCAAAACCCTATTGTGAAAAATCCACAAAAACATTCATTTTTATCAAAATCTATTCTAAATTCAAAATCTTCACAAAAATCAATCAAAAACCCTATTTTAAAAAAAAATCCACAAAAAACCATATGAAATTATTCAAATCTAAATAAAAATTGAATCAAATCAAATAAAAATAAAAAATATTACCTTTCCAAATCGAATTTAGCCCAAATCGGATATCCGTTACGCGAAGAATGGATGCACTATGCACCCGCGGGTTCTTCACTGCCAAATGACTTCAAAATAGCGACATATGTTTTTTATATATGCTTTTTTCAAATCAGATATCCGATCCAAATCGGATATCTGATTTGTAAAAACTAGGTTTGGTGTTTGGTATGGTGACACTCAAGCCTAAAAAAAGTCAACACATTCTTTTCGCGTTTTCCGGTCGATGAAAGACGTGTTTTTTTCCTGATTGCCACTTTTTGGCCCACCATTATCCTACACATACCCATTGGAGAAAGGGGAAAAAAATCCTTGAGGGCATGTAGATCTTTGTTAGAAATATTAGAATCTTCCATATCCCAACCCTCCTGATCATGGAAATCGACCTCTTCAGCTCACACATCAAAGCCACCATAGTTGGTAACCCAATCTTCACCATAAGAAGTGTCTTCATCCAAACCATCTTCATTCTTTGTATCATCCTCCTCCCTAGAAAGTTATCCATCTATAGTGCCATCATATACAAATCTACGGTTGCACCCATGAGAGGAGTCCACTTGGGTTTGAGCTCACATCTTTTGCATCATGTCCTCTTATTTCCTTAACATAGGAATAATGAAGTTATGAAACATAACCTAGTTATTTTGGTCAAGCTGTTTGAAAATTTATAAGATTTTCTGTAAATAATATAAGATATTTTGTTCCAAACATGTATTGATGAGATAATAGGACTTGTGTCTTTTATTCTTTGTAATGATTGACTATTTTAATATTATGACTAAGCCATAGGTTAACTTTTATAGTAGATTATTCCATAGGTCTTCTTTTATTAGAATAATATAATGTTCTACTCTTATAAAGGAGCATATTAAATTAGTTAGGACTTATTGATTATCATTTAACAAATCATGTTAAATAGTAATTAATTTGATATGTATTGATAGTATAGGATTATCATTACATGCTACAATGTCAAAGTCGTTTGACTTTTAGTATTACATGATCATCATTTTTTAGAAGTAGTTTTTCATTAGGAATTCATACTATGGAAATCATGATTTTGATCTTGTTCATTATTTTGGCATATTATCAAGTAGTTTTAGTGATCTTATATATTCAACTATTATCATTTGAAATAATCTCAGTTATGGTTTGGATATGATATTATCTTTCTACATTCTAGGTTATCATCTAGTAGTATTGTTGGTTGTTTTGTATCATTGCAAGCTCCATGATGAAGAAATTAGTAGGGTTATGAGCATTTTCAAGGTATAGACTAGTAATAGTTTTTTTTTCTTGGTAAAAGGCATAGGCCTAAGTATTTTATATTAATAGTTATAAACAAAATTACAAAAATTCCAAAATTATAGTACTGGTAGTAAGCTTGTAAAAAAAAAAGCCAAAAACTCCATCTGAGATGGCTAACCGTATGGCAAAAAACTGATATACCACATCATCAAAGTAGATTATATATCAAATTATCTTCATGACTACCTATTCAAAGAGTAATTGATATGCTATAGGCAAAAAAACTAGAATTTTTGACTAGACTAGTGAATAGTTGATACTAACTTTCTAAGTGTAAATGATAATAATCTATAATTTGATAATTTCAATGTATAGTTTTTATCATAATTTTTAAAGTTGTAAATTATTATTTAATGATATTAGATAGTTGTTTTTTTAAGTTAAGGATAGTAAATTAACTATTTAAGTACATCAAAGTGAAAGCTTCATATCAATTCATGGAATAAAAAAGACTACCCTATATGAAGAACTCATAGGGTCATAGGCCATCCTATTTGAGATCTAGACTAACTTGACTTTCTTGACTATGAATTATCTACGTCTAATATTGTTGTTACATAACATATTACAAAAAAATATAGTTAATTTATCAAGAAATACACTGACTTTTAGACATTTATAGATTATATTACATATATACATAATTGTAGCTATTAAGAACATATATAACATTACTGTGCAAAAGGCCTAAATTGTTGAATATAAGTTGTCATTAATGTTAAAGGTGTAATGTCAAGAAGTGGTATAATTGATCTTAGATAGTGCTCACTGATGTCTAAGAAGCAATGCTAGTTGAACAATGAATGCAATTGTAGACATGCAAAATTTCCTAATTCGTATCACACGTCATTAATATTTCCTTTTTGTCATATTCATCCTCAATCCTACATAATTGCATCATTTTCATCACTTGCATTACTAATTACCCTTTTCTCATCATTTTCACCTATTTCCTCTATTAATTAAATAATATTAAATTATTTAATTAATTCATCCTATTTCACTAATTTTCATCTTATCTCTCTTAATTGGATAATTTTAATTATTTAATTAGCCATAAATCTGATTTTCTTCTAAGGTCCTATGATTAAATAATTTTTATTATTTAATTATCTAATTCCCATCCCAGTCATTTGGAATGTTCCTTTTAATAAAGAATACCCTAATCCTCCATAATTAAATAATCTTGAATTATTTAATTATTCTAATTTTCCCTCTCAAAGGTATATTCCCATGGAATATTCTTTTTCAAAATATCTCATTCCTCTCATTCATTCTCATCCCTCCATTTCTTGAACTAATCTTCACCCTTCATTTCAAATATCCTCAACCAATTTTCTTTAAATTATAGAGAAATTTTGAGTTCAAATTGTTCTTGATCCCTCATCTTCCTTGATTAACTTAGATTGATGGCTCTTTAAGGATTAATCTCAACCATTGATCACAAACATGAAAATATATAAAAAAAACATTGTTCACAAACATGAAAAATATTATCATTGAGCATATGAGCAATTATCATCATTTAGGTCATCAATCTTCATGCTTTTTTAATCATGGGAGCTTCTTGAATGAGTACTCCGTCATACCATCACCATTAAAATAGAATGTAAAGTTTACACACTGGCTTGATTTCTTGTTTTGAATTGATCTTCATTGTTTATGTTGAATACTAACCATGTATGCACTTAATTCCATTTGTAAGTAAGGGTTTGATCTTCTCTTGTTTTGGGTTTTGTTGATACTAACCCAAGTTGTTTGATCTCATTTCCACATTCCATTTCTCGCTCTTCAGAAATTGGCATGCCCAGTGGGACCATGTCCCTGATCTAATGAAATTGTGTGTTTTTTATGATTTATAGGTTTCTGGCGTGATCACATGTTATAGATTCATGAGTGACAATGAACAGTTTCCTCTAACAACCGTGAACCAATTGCATTTGTTAATTTGGTTGCGATTGATAATTTGTTCGCATTCATTTTCTTACTGTTCAAGGTTTTTCTGGTCATTTTTCCATGTGTGCAGGGGTGTGAGGGGGAAGATGTTAGATGAAAAAGAGATCAAACTGCAATTGAAATTAGGATCTAAGCTAAGATCAAACATAGAAAATCTAAAATTCTATCCTACACATATGAAATGAAACTAAGCTAGTTGAACATACATTAAGAAACCTATGATTACCAAAATGAATGAAAGCAATAAACAAAGTATTACCATCCCGTAGTGCAGTGTATTCATGTGATGTTGGATTTTTCTTATAAACATGAAGCCTCCAAAGTTCGTGTGAAAAAGCTAGAAGAATGATGCTTGGTTGATCGAAAGAGGTTGAAGCTCTATCAATGATGATTGTGACAACATTTTGTTGCAAAAAGTATGTTGATTCTCTGATCCATATTTGTGAGGAGAGATGTTTGTTATATAGGAAATGATATTTTGAATCAACGATCAAGATTGCATTGGAGAATATCCAGATCAACAGTCAAAATGTGTTGAGAGAATTTAGACATGAGAATATTGTGCAAAGTTGATTGCACAATTCAGGTGATTGAGGAATAGATTAGCTAGTCAGGGTTTAGATTGATCAATTAGGATTTGATTGATCAGACAGGGTTTAGTTAGGAAATTGATGGTTGAGTTAGAAAATTAGATTGCTTAGTCAGCAACCCATGATTTTCTCAATCAAAAAGTGGGTGAGGAATATGAATTAATTGATTTAATTAATTATTTCATTTTTGGAGTTGAATGTGCAAATCAATTTTGACTTTTGCAAATAGAGTTGCATTAGTTTGATTTGATTTTTGATAAATTATTTGAATAGTTTGATTTGATTATTCAAATTTTTGGAGGGAAAGTGTTATAATCAAATTATTATGATTTAATAATTTAATCAATTTAGAGGAATAAGGTAATTTAGTGATGTAATCAAATAATTGGCATTGTTTGACTAATCAGGATGAAATAAGATTAGATTAGGACTTTATTAAAGAAATGTAATTTATTAATTGGTCGAAATGATGAAACATGAATTAATAAAATAACGTTGTATTATTCAATTAATAGTAGAATTAGGGTTTTCAAGAATTTATTAAATAAACAATATTTATTATTTATTAAATTTGTTGAGAATGATGAAAAAGTGAATTAATTAAATAATGTTTTTTATTCAATTAATAGAGGAAATTAGGGTTTCAAATTTTGTTTGATGCTATGGGATGATTGTGGAATGTCACATGATGCTTCAAGATGTTCCAGAGATGTTTTGAGTTGATTCAAGACGTTCTGGGACAATTTTGAGATGTTTCGAGACATTCTGAGTTGATTTTGAGATGTTCATAGATGTTTTGGGTTGATTCTGAGATGTTCCAAGATGTTTTGAGTTGATTCTGAGTTGTTTCAAGACATTTTGAATTGATTCTGAGATGTTTCAAGTCATTTTGGGTTGATTTTGAGTTATTATGAGACATTCTGAGTTGATTCTGAGATGTTTCAAGATGTTTTGGGTTGATTTCGAGTTCTTCTGAGACATTCTGAATTGATTCTGAGATGTTCTGAGATGTTTCAAGTTGATTCTGAGTTGTTTCGAGACATTTTGGGTTGATTCTGAGATGTTCTGAGATGTTTCAGGTTGTGATAAGTGTTAAGTCAATTTTACATGTCTACATTTTGCCCCTCTTTGATACAAAGTACTGGTTGCTTTGTTTCAAAGATTCTATTTTTAAGATCAATTTTTTGAAAAAAAATATGCCCCACTATGCCCTAGTGTTTTGTGGAATGATGGTAGGACTCTATGCTTCCCCCTCGAGAGGTTGGCCAAAATTTTTGAGTTTGAGGTTAGGCTCATGACCCATTTGACCATGGTTTTATGAACACCAACCTCTATGTAGAGGGATTGGTTATGGAATGTTCTTTGGGGTAGATCTTTCTCAGAAAAGATTAAATGATTAATTGTGATCTTTCCAACCATGGCTTTGAATTGACTAGGATTGAAGTCATTAGGGACTGTTGTTTCCAATTCCTTTTCAATTATTTCCCTATGGGTAGGTGATAGTTTTAACAACTCCAAGATTGAGATTAGGGAAAGTGTTTTCTTTAATTGTTCTACAATACTATAGTCATTTGGTGACTTGATTGCAAGTTTGGGTGGGACTCCTTGAATTGTAACTTTTCCTTGACGGGTAGTTACATTACAGTTGTTGTCTCCACCTTGTAGAGTTACTACGTTTTCCCTATTATCATCAACTTATGAGAGGGTTCCCGAAACTATGTCCCCATATGTGTCATTTCCTTTGGCATGGTTTAGGATTGGGTTTGAGTATATTTGCAGGTCCTTATTCCCAGGACGATGTTCGACATCTACCTCCCCTTTGTCTATTAAATCTTGGATGAGGTGCTTGAGTCTCATGCAATTGTTTGTGGTGTGTCCTTTGATCATATGGAAGTTGCAAAAGTCCTCGTTATACCACGATGTTTTAAAACTAGGTTCCTCATAGTTTGGATGATCATTAGTTTTAAGGAAGTTTTGTTGTACTCGTTTTTGCATGACTGTTTCTAGTGACTCACCTAGTACTGTGAATTTCCTTCTTGGTTCGTTGTACTACCTCTGTTGCCTTGCCTGATTCATTTGTTGGTTCACAACCTGATTGTTCTTGGGATAGGCATTTTGGTTGTTTTGCGTGTTGTTTGGAACATAGTTTGTCTATGCTACCCATGGTTTGTTTTGAGTTGTGTTATGTGCCTGCCATAATGTTCTAGCATCAACCACTCCATCGTTTGTGATGTTTTTGTTTTTTAGCCTAGAATTTAGGTTTCTCATTCGAACTTGACAGACTCTCTTTTGAGCTGTTTGATTTAAGGGCTCCTCTTGCAATGCGTTCTCTTTCAATATTCAATCCCTTCTCAATGGTTTCTTCAAATTCTATTGGACATAACATTGTGAGTTGATAATTGATCTTAGGTAAGATGTTCGTAATGAATATGTCCACCAATTCCTTGTCGAGAATGGGCCATTTACATCTACTAGCCTTGTGTCTCCATTGTTGTAAGTAGGAGGAAAAAGATTCTCCTTGATTTTTTTTATTGTGGACAAGCTTGTGATGGTGACATCTTGCTCAATGTTGAAGGAGAAGTGACTTATGAAATTGTTAGACAGTTCATCGAAGGTCTTGACTGCTAGTGTCAAATGAGTGAACCACTCCATAGTATGGCCTGTAAGGATGCATAATAGTCTCATGAGGTATGAGTCATTGTGTCGTACTTCCATGCATGATATAGATAAATCACATATATTCTCTACTGGGTCCCCTCTTCCATTGTATTTGTTGTCAAACCCGAGTATTTCAAAATTCTATGGAAAGGGTATTGTAGTGATAGATTGATCGAATGGGAATGGGAATATCTCTTGGATAGTATTTTTTTTCTTTTGTTGTCTGCCTTGCATTCCTGCTACCTATTAGGTGATGGCCTCTAGCTTCATTTCTATGTCCATTTTTGGAACGTTTGTTTGTGAGTTTTGTGTATAATAGCCTTGTTGTCTCACCATGTTTGGGTCATATATCAGGTATTGTGAAGACCTTGGTAACTATTTTATGTGTAGAATAGGTTAGGTCCTTGTTGGGTGTAAGGAGGGTTAGCTCCTTGTTGCTGAGATGAATTGTACTAAAGGTTGTCCCTGTTGATTCATTAGTGGGACACCTTGTTGGTAGGATTATTGAAGAAGGGTTCTTTGTGGCACACCTTGTTGCTGGGTAGGACTAAATTGAAGGTTACCCTATTGATGCATTAGCAGCACACCTTCTTGATGAGTCAACTAAAAAATGGTGCTATGTGGCACACCTTGCTGCTGGGAAGGACTAAATTGAAGGTTAAATTGTTGATGGCTTGACTGTAGAAGGGTGTTCTATGGCACACCTTGCTACTAGGCAGGACTAAAATGAAGGTTACCCTATTGATGCATTATTGGGACACCTTGTTGATGGGTTGATTGAAAAAGGGTGTTGTATGGCACACCTTGCTACTGGTATTGCTGGTTCAAAAGGGGACCATGTGGTCTACCTTGTTGGTGGTACTGATTCTTTGGAGGGGGACCTTGTGTTCTGCCCTGTTGAAGGTATTAACTGTTTTGAGGGGGACCTTGTGTTCCACCCTATTGAAGGTACCAACTATTATGAGATGGGTCAATATTTGAGGTATTATGAGGTACATACTATCTAGGAGGAGGATTTTTGTTTGGTGATTCATACTATGATGGTCCTCCTTGATATAGGTTTGCCATTGCTTCTTGTTCAACCTGAGTTGGTTTTCTGAATAAGGGGTTCTCTTTGGTCTAACCATAAATTTTTGAGAACACAGGTGTCATGTTTGACATCTCTAGAGGTTTGGTTATCTATCTTACAACTGAGTTATCCCCTAAGGGAATACAGTTGGCATCTTTGAGAGCTTCTACATTGAAATCCACCAGTACTTTAGCACCACTTTGTGCTAACTTGAAGAAATAGGATTTTGGATCCTTTCGCAAAAACCTATCCATTAGTTTAAGAACCTTGAGGTTGTTGGAATGTTTGAATAATTCATCCTCATTTATTTCTTCCTCTGTGTCTACCTCCTCTATAACCACTCTATTTGGGTCTTGGTTGTTTTGTTCAATTACCTCCTTTTGTTTGTGATTTAGTTCCTCTTGACTAAAGGTATTTCTATATATAGGAATCTTCTGTGGTGTTTCAAGATCACTTGCCCTATAGCCCCAAGGGTTGCTTTCATTGTTCATGGCGTTGTTTGGTGGGATTCTAGTGTTGGTTTTGTTTGCTTCCATTTTCTTTTTGTGTTGTGACCTTGTGGTTGTCATAAACAACTACCAAGATTTTGTTATTGTTTTCCCTGACTCCTATTCTTTGGAAAAGGTGTGGCCTATTGGTGCAAAGTGATAATAGAAGTGATCTAACTAGTTTTGATGGTTGCGATATCTCATTGAGAAGAAACCTTTGGAAAATATTTTTGTAGGGTGATTCTTTGAGAGCCAAAATATAGATTTTTGCTTAAGGATCTTTCTCTTTCTAGACCTAAGGATATTTTGCTTTCCAAAAAGCATGAGGGATGTATATTTATTGTCATGTAGGTGGTTGTAATATAGGTCTTCTGATTGCTAGGTCTACCTTTTCTTCCTCTTTGTCTAAGATGATGGATGCGGTGAGAAATTGGTGGGGTGCTTTTTTTTTCTCAAATATGAAAGTTTTCAAACTGCTTATGATGTTAGTTTGGGCACCTTCAATATATGTGTTACTTGGTTGAAAGAATGGTACTACAAGGTCTAGTTGTTGAATTGGAGCGGTAGGTCACCAGATGGTCATAAGGTGTGATGGTAGTTGTGAAGCTTAAGACCCTAAGGTTTGAGTGTTGTTTTGGAATGTGGCTACTTTTTGGAAATCAAAATGTTGAAGAACTAGGGTCGATACTCCACTTCCTTATCTAGAGGATATTTTGTGGGAAAGATACTTGAACTATCTGTGAGTTCCAAGTAATTGTTGATATCATATATTTTTTGAGTGAAGGGATGATCCTAACTTTTTGTTTGATTTTTATTTTAAAAAAATTAGTACGGGAATAATGGACGAGAGACTTTGTGACCAATCTGATTTTTCAAATATTTTTTTTGAACAATGATCTTATAAACAACTTTAGTTTGTTTTCCCCTAAGTGTTAGCAAAAATACTATGAGCTGGAATGGTAGTTTGTAACCTCCGTGTTTTTGTTTCCTCTGTGTTCTTGAGAATGGAAAATGATATAATAGCACTGGACTAACTCAAAAGCATGGAATTTATGTGAACTAAATGTCTATAGCTTAAGTTGTGAAATCACAACACCCAAGCCATAGTTTACCAAATGTTTACTTTGATCAAAGTAACCTATAATAAAAGCCGAAATGTTTGGAAACCTTTAAGGATAAATCCTTTCAAGGAGTGCAAAACATGAGGCTTCTTTCACAAGTGTACATGAAATCAAAGGGTTTTTTATTTGACCATCTTGTTCAATGTTTGTTTTTTATGTGTTCTTTTTCTTTAAATCAAACACAAAATTTTATGTCACAATTGTTTTTGAATGTAATTGGGAAAGTTTAACATTAAAAAGAAATTACAACCCTAGTGGAGAGAAACCATTCTCTTAGGTGGGCTTGCCTCATGCTTCGAAGAGATGATTTTACATGCGATTTATGGCGCAGGCCTATAGTCGGACTTGGCAAGTAACTTCTCGAAAGTAAATTATGATGCACCACTTTCAAAGAATGTTTTGGATAATAGGGTGGCTTCTAAAACAATTGGATCTTAGTCAAATTCTGGGGATATTATTTTCAGTCACCTACACATGTGGCGTTTTGTTCAATTAAGAACCTTCTAGCCCTTTGAAGTTTTTACGCATCACGAGGATACTGAGGAGGAATACATTGGTATAGGACATCCACACCTAGTGAGTGATGAACTTTCCTCACACTCAAAAAAGATTTATATAGCGGTCTAGAACGAAAGTGCCACTTGGGTTGCCCACGAGTCCTCTGACATAGGAGATTCCTCAAGTAGGAAAGCCCTCTAAAAAGGTATGCTTGAAAAAAGTGAAAATCTCAAAATGTCCTCGCTTACCCAAGATTTCCAAAAGGTGCAAGGGGAGAAGACAAACATTTAGCTTTTCCAATCAATGAATACATGACATACAATTCATAGCAAATTAATTCATTTTAAATACCTCAAGCGGTGTTATCCCCCAAAATATGTGAATAACATAAACAAAATGTTATTTTTTATTTTTGCACCAATTGAAGTGTTCAGGACTTCAAGCAGCTAAGATAGCAATGGTGTGAAAACAACGAGAACAATTTGTTCATTTTAAGCCCCAAAATTGAAGTGTTTCTAAGAAAATTAGGCCTGGTCTTAATTGGTCAACAAAAGTAAATCGAACGTACGTCAAAAAAATGGAAATCGTTTGTGCTCTTTTTATGCAACAAAATTTATGTTCCTAATTGATGAAAACATGAAATGTACTCATTTTTAGAACCCAAAATTGAATTGGTTTTGTTCTTTTTATGAGTACCAAACAAAAGTTCCTAACTTAGAAAGATTTAAAAATTGGTTCATTTTAACAACACCAAAATCAAATTTGAGTTTGTGTTGTTCATTTTAGTGCACTAAATGAAAGTTTTTCTAACTTAGATAGCTTTAAAATTGATTCATTTTAATAGCACCAAAACTAAATGTGAGTTTGTTGTTTTGTTCATTTTTAGAGCACCAAACGAAAGTTTCTAACTTAGAAAGCTTAAAATTGGTTCATTTTATCAACACCAAATTCAAATGTGAGTTTGTGTTGTTCATTTTAGTGCACCAAATGAAAGTTTTCCTAAGTTTAAAAAAATGATTGTGATTTGAAAATTTTGGATTGATTGTCTTCCCTGCACAAAACGAGTTAACTTGTTTCAAATCCTACATCAAAAACTCATTAGCACTTGTAAAATAAGAAAACATTAGCAAGGAGGTTCATTACAATAGTGTAGGATCCATGCACTTGACTTCCAGAGCAAATGCTTAGAAAAAATGCAAATTCTCAGAAAAAAAATTACAAATGCTAAAAAAAATGCAAATGCTTAGTTCCAGAAAGCAAATGCTCAAATATCCATGCAAATGCTAACCCAAAAATTTGCAAATGCTCAAAAAAGAAAAGAAAAAGAGAGGTTCTTAGTGCAAAAGTGGGCTTCCCATGGAAAAAGTGCACTTCTTGTTGCAGATGCTCAAAAAAATTGTTAGTCAAATGCAAGCTTTTGTTGGGCAGTGCGTGAAACTTCTCCTAAAAGCTCATGGAACCCTGTAACTTCAATTTGGCTCATGAAAACATTAGTACTAAGGACCTAGGTCCCACCGAGCATGCCAGAATGTGTGATGGGGAAGATGTTAGACAAAAAAGAGATCAAACTACAATTGAAATTAGGATCTAAGCTAAGATCAAACACATCAAATCTAAAATCCTATCCTACACATACAAAATGAAACTAAGCTAATTGAACATACATTAAGAAACCTATGATTACCAAAGTGAATAAAAGAAATAAACAAAGTATTACCATCCCATAGCGGAGTGTATTCATGTCATGTTAGATTGTTCTTGTCAACGTAAAGCCTCCAAAGTTCGTGTGCAAAATCTGGATGAATGATGCTTGGTTGATCAAAAAAGGTTGAAGCTCTATCAATGGTGATTGTGACAACACTTCATTGCAAAAAATATGTTGATTCTCTAATCCATATTTGTGAGGAGAGAGGTTTTTTATATAGGAAATGAGATTTTGAATCAACGATAGGATCGCGTTGGAGAATATCTAGATCAACGGTCAAAATGTGTTGAGAGGATTTAGACATGAGAAGATTGTGCAAAGTTGATTGCACAATTTGGGTGATTGAGGAATAGATTGGCTAGTCAGGGTTTAGATTGATCAGTCAAGATTTAGTTAAGAAATTGATGGTTGAGTTAGCAAAATTAGATGGTTGGTTTAGCAAATTAGATTGCTTAGTCAACAACCCATGATTTTCTCAATGGGAAAGTGGGTGAGGAATATGTATTAATTGATTTAATTAATTCATTCATTTTTGGAGTTTAACGTGCAAATCAAGATTAACTTTTGCAAATAGAGTTGCATTAGTTTGATTTGATTTTTGATAAATTATTTAAATAGTTTGATTTGATTATTCAAATTTTTGGAGTGAAAGTGTCATAATAAAATTATAATGATGTAATAATTTAATCAATTTAGGGGAATAAGGTAATTTAGTGATGTAATCAAATAATTGGCATTGTTTGACTAATCGAGACAAAATAATATTAGATTAGGACTTTATTAAATAAATGTAATTTATTTAATTAGTTGAAATGATGAAACATGAATTAATAAAATAACGTTGTATTATTCAATTAATAGTAGAATTAGGTTTTCC
This sequence comes from Sequoia sempervirens, assembly GCA_007258455.2. Lineage (NCBI taxonomy): Eukaryota > Viridiplantae > Streptophyta > Pinopsida > Cupressales > Cupressaceae > Sequoia > Sequoia sempervirens. The sequence goes on along the minus strand of VDFB02058242.1, from coordinate 279,809,479 downwards.
AAGACTTTATTAAATAAACGTTATTTATTTAATTTTTTGAGAATGATAAAAAAGTGAATTAATTAAATAATGTTGCTTTATTTAATTAATAGAAGAAATTAGGGTTTCAGATGTTGTTTGATGTTGTGGGATGATTGTGGGATGTCGCAGGATGATTTGAGATGTTTCAGAGATGTTCTAAGTTGATTCAATATGTTCCAAGATGATTCTGAGATGTTTTGAGACATTATGGGTTGATTATGAGATGTTCTAAGATGTTTCAGGTTAATTTAGAGATGTTCTAAGATGTTTCAGGATGATTCTAAGTTGTTCTGAGACATTTTGAATTGATTCTGAGATGTTTCAAGATGGTTCAGGTTGATTTCAAGTTGTTATGAGACATTCCAAGGTTATTTCGAGATGTTTTGAGACGTTTCGGGATGATTATGAGTTGTTCTAAGACATTCTGAGTTGATTATGAGATGTTCTGAGATGTTTCGAGTTGATTCAGAGTTGTTTCGAGACATTCCAAGTTGATTCTGAGATGTTCCAAGGTGTTTTAGGTTGTGATAGGTGTTAAGTAAATTTTACATGTCTACAACAGGTTTTTTCGCATTTTCCTTAAGTAACAGAACTACGTTTACAAATATTTTTGCGTCTGTCAACTATGAATTGCCACAACTGTGGATTCTGTCACATTTGTTGAGGCAAATAGAACTGCCTCTATAGGTAATTACGTGTCTGACTGTTATTTTTCATCTCTGACAACAACTTTTTGATTTTATATTTTTTATCTAACCCTAACTTTTTGGTTCTACCTTTGAAGTTGGAATCAAAGTATTAAGAGAGTTGGAAGTGTCATGATCATGTTGAAATTTTGATGATAACCTTGGGAGCTTTCAATCAAAGAGTGATGAGGGTATCTTTTTGGGATACTCAACTCACAACAAATCTTATAAATGCCTTAACAAAAGGCTTAATAAGATTGTTGAAGTTGTTAATGTAAAATTTGATGAGAGATCACATTTGTATGCTGAATCTTTGCAGGATAATGAGGAAGAAGAACTTGAATTAGAAATAATTTCAGAAGGAACTGATTCAGCAAGCCCTAGAAATGAAACAACAAGTCTTGAAAAGGTTGCATCAAAAGCTCTAGCTAAATATCACCCCAAAGATCAGATTATTGGGGATAAAAATGCACGAGTTCAAACTAGAAGAAAGGCTGCAAAATCTGATGAAAAGGCACAAATAGCTTTCCGTCTAGTTACTTAGTTTGAGCCTAAATTTTTTAATGAAGCTGTCACAGACTCATGTTGGCTTAATGCTATGTAGGAAAAAATTGATCAAATAGAGAAAAATCAGACTTGGGAGTTAGTCCCAAGACCAGATGACAAGAATGTCATTGGAGGCAAATGGATATACAGAAACAAGCTTGATGAAAATGGTAATGTTATTCACAACAAAGCAATATTTGTCTGCAAAGGCTATGCTCAACAAGAAGGTATTGATTTTGGTGAAACCTTTGCACCCGTTGCTAGATTAGAATCTATTAGAATATTCTTGGCTTATTCTATTTATAAAGACTTTACTATTTATCAAATGGATGTCAAAACTGCTTTTTTAAATGGCTATTTAGATGAAGAGGTCTATGTTGAACAGTCTGAAGGATTTATGTGCAAAGATAAGCCTGATCATGTTTACAGATTGAAAAAGGCCCTCTATGGCTTAAAAAAAGCACCTAGAGCATGGTACTCTAGGCTTGACAGTCATTTGCTTTGAAATGGTTTTGTTAGAGGAGGTGTAGATAGCAATCTTTATGTTAAAACTGAAGGTTCTGATATTTTGGTTGTTGAAATTTACGTTGATGACACTATCTTTGGCTGCAACAATGTTACATTAAGTAAAAAATTCTATCAGCTAATGGAATCTGAATTTGAAATGTCATTATTAGGAGAATTAAATTTCTTCTTGGGTCTTCAAATCTCTCAACGTGAAAATAGAATATTTCTTTATCAAACCAAGTATGCTAGAGAGATGCTTAAGAAATTTTTAGATGGATGAATGCAATCTAGTTAACACTCCAATGATTACTGGATGCAAACTTACTAAGGTTGATGATTCCCCTCATACAAATCAAACTGAATATAGATCAATGATTGGCAACTGCCTCTTGACATTTGTTATTCAGGCATCACCTTATGTGGTAATTCCTAGAAGCAATGATTTTTCATTGATTGCATATACTGATGCTGACTGGGCTGGTTGTTTGGATGATAGGAAAAGCACCAGTGGTGTTGCATTCTTTCTTGGTGATTGTTTAGTGGCATGGCACAACAAGAAACAAGAATCCATTTCTCTCTCTACTGTTGAAGCAGAATACATTGCTACCACTTCATGTTGTACTCAAGTTCTTTGGATGAGTCAAACACTATCTGATATGGGTATTGGAGTTCCTAAACCTGTTTCTATTCTCTGTGATAACACAAGTGCGATAAATATCTCCAAAAATCATGTTTTGCACTCTCGCACTAAACATATTGCTATCAAGTTTCACTTTCTTCGAGAAAGGGTTTTGGCTAATGATGTCTACTTACAGTTTGTTGGCTCACAAGATCAGGTCGCTGATATTTTTACTAAGCCCTTACCTAAAGAGTTATTTGAAAGGTTGAGACTTCGATTGGGAGTTATCTCTCAATCTTTACTTCTTTGATTTTACATGCATTGGCTTAGGGGGAGAATGTTATATATTTTGATTCACTTACAACTCTCCTACAATCTTGGTTGCTGCACTGTTACTCTTTTTGCAGTGGTTTCTCATGATATTTTTGGTTGGATTCTTAGTTGTGTTTCCTAGCATTGTACATTCTTCTCTTCTATTCTTTGTCATTGAGGAAAAAAGGGGGAGAGTCATTTGTGTTTTTCCATCAAGGACAAAGGGGGAGTTTGTTGGTTCTCAGTTGTGTTCTGGTTGGTTTGTCCTTGATGAAAAAATTCACCTTTGGGTATCTTTCGGTGTGACATTCAAGTGGTCTTGGCGTCAGTGGAAAATTCTATCGGCATATGTATTTCTCACCACTAGGAGGTCTTACCGAATGAGTCAGGTCTCATCGACTAATACATAAGGAGGTTCATCGGCGTAAGAAATCCCTATCGGCATGTTGTTTCATCAAGTGCTTTGTGTCTTGGTGACCGGCACAAGAAAGAAGATATCGGAAAGAGTTGCGGCATCGATATAATGTCTTAGCGAACTCACATTGTCTCACCGATGGAAGGAAAAGGAACATATTGGCAGGAGTGTTGTATTCGGTATGTGGTCTCACCGAAGACATATTGTGTCACTGACCGTGCACCGAAAGGTCTTATCGGAAAAGGTTGTGGCATCACTAAAATGTCATTGTTATTTCGTGGTGTCTTACTGACTTGTGCTCAAAGGTTATATCAGTAAGAGTTAGAGTCATTGGTATAGGGTCACAGCAAGTTTGTAATGTCTCAACGACTCAAAGTGGATAAAGCATTTTGGCATGACTCATGTGCATCGAAGAAAGGTCTTGGTGAGTTTGAATTATTATACCGACCGCAAACTTAAAGGTATACATCTCGGTAAGAGTTAGGATTTTCGGCGTCAGGTCTCGGCAAGTGACCTCTGGTCTCACCGATGGAACACAAAAGGACTTTGTCGGCATAGGATCTAACTTGTCTTAGCGACATAGAAGATGGTGGGTGACTTTCGGTATGACTCAAGCATTCTACGAGAGGTCTCCTCGATGACGGTATGCTATAGTGACACTCATAAGATAGAAGGATGCATCGGCGAGAGAATGATAATGTCACAACGACACACAAGGGATAAAGTCTTTCAGTGAAACTTAATGAAATCTACGAAACATCTTCTCGACAGTAGAATGTCACAGCGACAAATAGAGGGATGACTGACGGTGATAAAGTTTCCTTCGGCATAGGTATTGAATTGTCACGGCGACATGTTTGATTACGGGGGCTCTTGGCAAAACAAAGACTTGTCTACAAGATGTCTTTCTAATTTCAAGAGGTTATAGCAACAGTGAATGAAACAAAAAGGGGATCTCGGTGAGAAACTTGCTTATGTCTCAATGATTGGAAAGAACATAACACATGGCTCTTGGCATGACATAATGTATTCGTTATGTCTTCTCCCTGACTCTGATGGGTTATGGTGAAAGTGATAACTAAGAGGAATGTCTGGCGATTTAATTTCCTTCGATAGAACTATCTGGATGTCTCAGCGAATGGTTAACGGAGACTCAAACACTGTGGCCGACATCATGGATTGGCATCGAATCTTAGAATCGTTACATGGCAAAATATTCATTGAGTTTCCTTGTTAAGCAGTTACGTTTTTGAAATAATGGATGATTTTCAGCTCTCTGGATAAGTGTTACTCTTGATTTTTACCATCATCTATAGTCTGTCATTATTCAGCTTCATATTCAAAAATCAGCAAGAGAATTTCAGAATCTTATGAAAAACGCTTTTTGAAGATTTCTTCATAACAGACATACTTGAAATGTAAATAAATACTAGTGTTGAAAACTGTAAAATCTCTCTGATTGTAATTCGGGAATATTGTTCTTTGGCTGTATCAAAAAGTGTATTAGGTAGATGAGGAAAACATAGAGTTATGAGCATGATTGAAAACAAAGAGATGCTCTGATATATTTTTATTGTTTAGATGCATAATTTGAGGGGTTGGTACTCCTTGAGATAGATATCTCTAAATGAGGGGTTGGTGCTCCTTGAGTGGGTGCTAAAAAATCAGCCTATAAGGCATTGTGAACTTTTGTTTAAAAGATTAAGCCTGGAAGGCATTTCGGGAGTGGTTTTTATACCCCAAGAGGGTTTTCCACTCGGTAAAATATTGAGTCTCCTTGTTCTTCTTAGTTCTCTTGCTTTACTGTGTTGTTATTTCAGTTCACTATTTGGTTATTACTTTTCTCAATTATGTTTATGAATGATTACATTCAACTCATGAATGCATTAATCAGAGTATATTAAGATCAAATCTAAGATATGGTTTTTGAATTTGTGAAAATTGGTCAAATCTGTTAAGACAATGATTCACCCCCCCCTCTTAGTGTCATTTTAACTCCAACAATTGGTATTAGAGCATAGGGTCCTATGATAGGTTTTAATCACGATGGATTGATCTTGGTCTTGGAGTTTGTTTTTAATGGAACATTCTCAAGACGGTGCCTCTGTATCCAGAGCTCCGTTATTTGATCTAACTGATTATGTGTTCTAGAGAATCAGAATGGAAGCTTTTCTTGTTTCTTTTGATGTTGATGTTTGGAGCATTGTTTTAAATGATTACAATGTACCAGAATCTATTCCCACTGATGCTGCTAAAAAAGAGAGGTATGAAACAAATGCCAGAGCTAAGCATGCCATCTTGTGTGGGTTAACTAAAGATGTGTTCATTAAATTCATGCATTGCAAATCTACTCATGGAATCTGGGAAAAACTTGAAACTATATATCAAGGGAATGAGAAAGTCAAACTATAAAAAATCATTACACTCAAACATCAGTTTGAGGAGCTGAAAAATGAAGGATGATGAAAAAGTTGTTGAATATTTCCTAAGAGTTGATGAAGTTGTCAATGCAATGAAAGGTCTAGGTGAAGAGATTGATGAATTTGATGTGATCACAAAAGTTGTTAGAACCTTACCATCCAAATTTGAATCTAAAGTTTCAGCCCTAGAAGAAAAGAAACACTTTGATAAACTTACCTTAGACAACCTGCAAGGAATACTTACTGCCTATGAAATCAGAACTAGCAAAAACAATTCAACAGGAAAAGAAACTACCTTTAACACTGAAAAGAAAGAAAAAGTCGAAGTTACTGAATCAGAGCTGTCTGATTCTAAAGAATCCCATTTTGTTAGAAGATTTAAAAAGGGATCAGGAAAGTATAAGGGAAAACTTCCCTTTAAATGTTTTAACTGTGGTAAAATAGGTCACTTTGTTGCAAAGTGTCCCTATGATGATCAAATCTGTGACAACAAGACAACTGAAAAACTGCCTAAGAAGAAGGCCTTCAAACCTAATCGAAACTTCTATTTCAAAAAGAAGAAAAGTCTATTTAGTAAGGATGAATCTGATATTGAGTCTGAAGATTCATCAGCTGAAGAAAATGAAACTTTGTTCATGGCTGAAATTACTCAGCAAAATGATACAAACACCATTGACATTGAAGAAGGTGAAGTAGATCTTGAAAGTGAGCTGAAATGTGCTTTGCAAGAGATCAGAAAACTCAAAAAACAAGTTCTTACTCAAGAACATAAACTAGATCAAGAAATGGTCTCTCTGAAAACTCAGCTTAAAGAAGCTAAAAGAGTTGAAGACTGTCTTCGAGAGACTGTAAGCTACAAAGATCAAGAAATTCAAAAACTGGAACAAGAAGTAGTCTATCTTAGGAAGGAAATTGAAAAATATGAAAGCACTCTAAAACTGAATGAGATGCTCAGCAATCAGAAGATGTACAAAGATAAAACCGGTGTTGGTTACGAAAAGGGTGAATGCTCAATTGACCATGCAAAACAAAACCCCTCTTCTGAAGTCAAAGGTTCAGGTTCAAATCACTCAGAATTTGGTAAGGATCATGTTTAGTCTTTAAGAGGTAATAGATCTTCATATAGAGTCAATCCTTTCTTCTATGGTTATTGTTTTTTCTGCAACAAATTTGGGCATAAGATGAGCACTTGTAGGCTTATGAATCCTAGAATACCCAAGTTTGGTCTTAGGAAACACTATGGTTTTGTTAGACAAATCAAATGTTTTAAATGCAATGCTTTGGGACATTCTGTCAAACAGTGCAGAACTGATCTGCAATCTAAACATCATAAAATTAAAAAGGTTTGGAAACCTAAGACTGTCAACAACATTGAGCAAACTATGTTGGTTCAAACAACTTTTCATTCCAAGAAAAAGGACTTATGGGTCCTGGACAGTGGGTGTTCTAACCATATGACTAGCGGCAAGGATAAGTTTATAAATCTTGAAGATTATGTAGGTGGATATGTTAAGTTTGGTGATAACTCTGGTATTCAAATTAAAGGTAGAGGTTCACTTCTTCTGAATGAAGAAACTCCTATCTATAATGTGTACTATGTGGAAGGTCTCAACCACAATCTTCTAAGTGTTAGTCAAATCTGTGATAGTGGTTATCATGTTCTTTTCACTTCGCAGGGATGTGAGATTAAAAACAAGCTAGGAAAGGCTATTGCAGTTGGAAGGAGGACAAAAGGAAATGTGTACAATCTTCTGACACATCAAGCAATGACAATAATCAAGGTATGTGTTTAATGAGCCAAATTGAAGAAAGCTGGTTATGGCATAAAAGATTAGGACACATAAACTTTGAAAATATGGTTAGAATAAGTAAGAATCAGAATGTTAGAGGTTTACCAATCCTTAACAAGCCAGAAAATTATGTGTGCAAAGAATGTCGAAGTGGTAAACAAACTAAAATCAGCTTCAAAACAAAAGAACATTCTTCTTCAAAACCTTTACAACTTGTGCACACTGATTTATGTGCACCAACCAGAACAAGGTCTACTAATGGTGAAAGGTACTTTATGCTGTTTGTGGATGATTATACTAGAATGGTTTGGGTCACATTTCTTAAGCACAAATCAGAAGCATTTGAAAGGTTTAAAATCTTTCGTAAATTGGTTGAGAAGGAATCTAATTTGAAACTTAAATGTCTGCGATCTGACAAAGGAGGTGAGTTCACTTCTCAAGAGTTTATTGATTACTGTGAATAGCACGACATTAAAAGACAATATGCTACAACAAAAACACCTCAACAAAATGGGGTAGTTGAACGTAAGAATAGAACTGTAAAATAAATGGCTAGAACCATGCTAGATCAAGCTAAGTTGTCTGATGTGTATTGGAAAGAAGCTGCACATACAACTGTATACATTTTGAATAGAGTGCAGCTTAGGGTGAAATCTAAACACACTTCTTATGAACTTTGGTATGGAAAAACTTCTTCTGTCAAACACTTCAAAATTTTTGGAAGTAAGTGTTTTATCAAGAAAGATGATGATAACCTTCGGAGCTTTCAATCAAAGAGTGATGAGGGTATCTTTTTGGGATACTCAACTCACAACAAAGCTTATAAATACCTTAACAAAAGGCTTAATAAGATTGTTGAAGTTGTTAATGTAAAATTTGATGAGAGATCACATTTGTATGCTGAATCTTTGCAGGATAATGAGGAAGAAGAACTTGAACTAGAAATAATTTCAGAAGGAACTAATTCAACAAGCCCTAGAAATGAAATAGCAAGTCCTAAAAAGGTTGCATCAAAAGCTCTAGCTAAATATCACCCCAAAGATCAGATTATTGGGGATAAAAATGCAGGAGTTCAAACTAGAAGAAAGGTTGCAGAATCTGATGAAAAGGCACAAATAGCTTTCTGTCTAGTTACTCAGTTTGAGCCTAAAATTTTTAATGAAGCTTTCAAAGACTCATGTTGGCTTAACGCTATGCAGGAAGAAATTGATCAAATAGAGAAAAATCAGACTTGGGAGTTAGTCCAAGGACCAGATGACAAGAATGTCATTGGAGGCAAATGGATATACAAAAACAAGCTTGATGAAAATGGTAATGTTATGCTCAACAAGAAGGTATTGATTTTGGTGAAACCTTTGCACCCGTTGCTAGATTAGAATCTATCAGAATATTCTTGGCTTATTCTGTTTATAAAGACTTTACTATTTATCAAATGGATATCAAAACTGCTTTTTTAAATGGCTATTTAGATGAAGAGGTCTATGTTGAACAGTCTGAAGGATTTATGTGCAAAGATAAGCCTGATCATGTTTACAGATTGAAAAAGGCCCTCTATGGCTTAAAACAAGCACCTAGAGCTTGGTACTCTAGGCTTGACAGTCATTTTCTTTCAAATGGTTTTGTTAGAGGAGGTGTAGATAGAAATCTTTATGTTAAATTGAAGGTTCTGATATTCTGGTTGTTGAAATTTACGTTGATGACACTATCTTTGGCTGCAACAATGTTACATTAAGTAAAAAATTCTCTCAGCTAATGGAATCTGAATTTGAAATGTCATTATTAGGAGAATTAAATTTCTTCTTAGGTCTTCAAATCTCTCAATGTGAAAATGGAATATTTCTTTATCAAACCAAATATGCTAGAGAGATGCTTAAGAAATTTCAGATGGATGAATGCCATCCAGTTAACACTCCAATGATTACTGGATGCAAACTTACTAAGGTTGATGATTCCCCTCATACAAATCAAACTGAATATAGATCAATGATTGGCAGTCTGTTATATTTAACTACCTCTAGACCTGACATTATGCAGGCAATTTGCGTTGTTGCACGGTTTCAGGCATCACCTAAAGAATCCCATGTCACTGTTGTTTAAAGGATTTTTAAATATATTCAGGGCACTCTTAATTATGGTCTTTGGTATCCTAGAAGCAATGATTTTTCATTGATTGCATATATTGATGCTGACTGGGCTGGTTGTTTGGATGATAGGAAAACCACCAGTGGTGTTGCATTCTTTCTTGGTGATCGTTTAGTGGCATGGCACAACAAGAAACAAAAATTTGTTTCTCTCTACTGCTGAAGAAGAATACATTGCTGCCACTTCATGTTGTACTCAAGTTCTTTGGATGAGTCAAACACTATCTAATATGGGTATTGGAGTTCCTAAACCTGTTTGTATTCTCTGTGATAACACAAGTACGATAAATATCTCCAAAAATCCTATTTTGCACTCTCGCACTAAACATATTGCTATCAAGTTTCACTTTCTTTGAGAAAAGGTTTTGGCTAATGAAGTCTGCTTACAGTTTGTTGGCTCACAAGATCAGGTGGTTGATATTTTTACTAAGCCCTTAGCTAAAGAGTTATTTGAAAGGTTGAGACTTCGATTGGGAGTTATCTCTCAATATTTACTTCTCTAATTTTACATGCATTGGCTTAGGGGGAGCATGTTATATATTTTGATTCACTTATAGCTCTCCTACAATCTTGGTTGCTGCACTATTACTATTTTTGTAGCGGTTTCTCATGATACTTTTGGTTGGATTCTTAGTTGTGTTTCCTGGCATTGCACATTCTTCTCTTCTATTCTTTGTCATTGAAGCAAAAAGGGGGAGAGTCATTTGTGTTTTTCCATCAACGACAAAGGGGGAGTTTGTTGGTTCTTAGTTGTGTTCTGGTTGGTTTGTCCTTGATGAAAAAATTCACCTTTGGGTATCTTTCGGCGTGACATTCAAGTGGTCTTGGCGTTAGTGGAAAAGTCTATCGGCATATGTATTTCTCACCGCTGAGAGGTCTTACCGAATGAGTTGGGTCTCATCGACTAATACATAAGGAGGTTCATCGATGTAAGAAATGCCTATCGGCATGTTGTTTTATCGAGTGCTTTGTGTCTTGGTGACCGACACAAGAAAGAACATATCGGCAAGAGTTGCGGCATCGATATAATGTCTTAGCAAATTCACATTGTCACACCGACCAAAGGAAAAGGAACATATCGGCAAGAGTGTTATATTCGGTATATGGTCTCACCGAAGACATATTGTCTCACCGACCGTGCATTGAAAGGTCTTATCAGAAAAGGTTGTGGTATCGTTGAAATGTCATTGTGATTTCGTGGTGTCTTATTGACTTGTGCTCAAAGGTTATATCGGTAAGAGTTAGAGTCATCGGTATAGGGTCATAACGAGTTTGTAATGTCTCAGCGACTCAGAGTTGATAAAGCATTTTGGTATGACTCATGTGCATCGAAGAAAGGTCTTGGCGAGTTTGAATTCTTATACCGACCGACAACTTAAAGGTATACATCTCGGTAAGAGTTAGGATTTTCAGCATAAGGTCTCGGCGAGTGACCTCCGGTCTCACCGATGGAACACAAAAGGACTTTGTTGGCATAGGATTTGACTTGTCTCAGTGACACAGAAGATGGTGGGTGACTTTCTATATGACTCAAGCATTCTATGAGAGGTCTCCTCGATGATGGTATGCTATAGCGACACTCATAAGATAGAAGGATGCATCGGCGAGTGAACCATAATGTCACAACGACACACAACGGATAAAGTATTTCAGTGAAACTTAATGAAATCTATGAAACGTCTTCCTGACAGCAGAATGTCACAGTGACAAACAAAGGGATGACTGACAGCGATAAAGTTTCCTTCGGCATAGGTATTGAATTGTCACGGCGACATGTTTGATCACGGGGGCTCTTGGAAAAACAAAGACTTGTCTACAAGATGTCTTTACAATTTCAAGAGGTTACAACGATAGTGAATGAAACAAAAAGGGGATCTCGGTGAGAAACTTGCTTATGTCTCAATGATTGGAAAGAACATAACACATGGCTCTTGGCATGACATAATGTATTAGTTATGTCTTCTCCCCGACTTTGATGGGTTATGGCGAAAGCAATAACTAAGAGGAATGTTTGGCGATTTAATTGCCTTCGGTAGAACTATCTGGATGTCTCAGGGAATGGTTAATGAAGACTCAAACACTGTGGCTGACATCATGGATTGGCATCGAATCTCAGAACTATTACATGGAAAAATATTCATTGAGTTTCCTTGTTGAGCAATTGCATTTTTGAAATAATGGATGATTTTCAGCTCTCTGGATAAGCGTTACTCTTGATTTTTACCATCATCTACAGTCTGTCATTATTCAGCTTCATATTCAAAAATCAGCAAGAGAATTTTAGAATCTTGTGAAAAACGCTTTTTGAAGATTTCTTCATAACAAACATACTTGAAATGTAAATAGATACCAGTGTTGAAAACTGTAAAAGCTCTTTGATTGTAATTCGGGAATATTGTTCTTTGGCTGTATCAAAAAATGTATTAGGTAGATGAGGAAAACATAGAGTTATGAGCTTGATTGAAAACAGAGAGATCCTCTGATATATTTTTATTGTTCATATGCATAATTTGAGGGGTTGGTACTCCTTGAGATAGATATCTCTAAATGAGGGGTTGGTGCTCCTTGAGTGGGTGCTCAAAAATCAGCCTATAAGGCATTGTGAACTTTTGTTTAAAAGATTAAGCCTAGAAGGCATTTCGAGAGTGGTTTTTATACCCCAGGAGGGTTTTCCACTCAGTAAAATCTTGAGTCTCCTTGTTCTTTTGAGTTCTCTTTGCTTTACTGTGTTGTTGTTATTTTGGTTCATTGTTTGGTTATTACTTTTCTCAATTATGTTTATGAATGATTACATTCAACTCATGAATGCATTAATCAGAGTATATTGAGATCAAATCTGAGCTATGGTTTTTGAATTTGTGAAAATTGGTCAAATCTGTTAAGACACTAATTCACCCCCCCTCTCAGTGTCATTTTAACTCCAACAGTTGTTATATTCCAACTTCATCTCATGGTGAAGAGTAGATGAGAATATTTTCATGGCATGAATCCATGGTTTCCCTAGGAGAAGGTTGTATGAAAGAGGTCCTGACATGATATAGATAGGGGTAGTCAAAACCACAGGTCCAACCTCGATGGGTAATATGATCATTCCCAATTATTGCTTATTAACATTGTCAAAGCCATGAATATTAACATCATTAGGTTGAATAAGCTTCTTGTCCACACCAATTTTATCTAGGAGATCAATGCTACAAACATTAAGACCCACTTTGATATCTATGAGAGTGCACCTAACTACAATTTCATTAATGATCACCTTTATCATTAAGGATTCATGTTTATTTTGGATCTCAAGTGAGGGTAATTCATGTTGAGGGAATGTAATATCAAACTTTGTCACTTTCATACAATCAAATGAGGTTGCTACATCATTTAATTTAAAAAAATATTGGATATCATTCTTTTGCAAAACTTCTTGGAGCATCCTATTGTATGTAGGTGATGTTTGAATCAAATCCCAAAGTATGATGAAGTTTCTCAACAATATCATACTCTTTACCACTACATTGAGGAATGTTATATGTGTGAGCTACAATATGACAACTTGGTTGCTACAACACATGTTTACTACAGAGTTGCCTTGCAAAGTTTAAGATAGCATCTAGAGGTTTAGGAGGTCCTATAATGGGATGCTACTTAGGAGGCTCACTAATTAAAGGAGATCTAACTAGTACTTTCACATTCATAACCTCAACTAAGATACTTAGATGAGCTTCTATTCAAGGGGGGTCTAATGTGAACGCAACATCTTCATCTATGCCATCCATCTTACTATTTGCTAAGTGGAATGTATAAATGGTTTCATCTTATTTTAATACCATATCTTACCAAATGGGTAAAGCATTGGAAGAGGGAAAAACAATATTCTCATGATCCTCAATAATTGGGTCTTCTAACACCAAGTATCACCTTTGTCACAAGTAGGAGAGGTGTCGAGAGAAGAACTAGATTTTTCATGATTATCTATGATTGCATCCTCTTGCACCAAAGCTTTAGTGGATGATCTAGTCATGTTAGATCTCTTTCACAACTAAAGGGCTTGGTAAGTATACAATGTGCTTGTGGAAAGATATCTAACATGACTAGATTACAATGCAATGTATGAAGTTATGCAAAAGTGAAAACTAACTACCCAAATTATGCAATGCTTCAAAATATTTAAATAATTATCCTATAGATATGATGATTTTCAATACTGAAATGCAAATTTTTTTTATCAAATTTGCAACAAATCAAGCAAAATAACACTTTTCTTGCACATGCAATAACAATTTTTTAGAATTTTAAAATAGACTTCTGCAAGCTAGAATAGACTGATAATACATAGACAAAAGATTGTGCAAAATTTTTATGAGATAATTATATTAGGACAGGTTCACCCTAGGGTGAATGAGTCCTTGGACAGGGTTCTAAAAAGTGAAAATTTGAATTTTTATGTTGTTTGATGTTTGTTTCTCCAGTTACAAACAGTTTAAACAGTAGCTATTTTTCTAGATTTTGTTCAATTTAGGATAATGTAATGCAAGATGCAAGTGTGAAACAAAGGTGAAAATGTGTTGATAATTTTTAAACACAAATGAAATATTTGACTGATCCTAAGATACCACAACTTGAAAGTGATGATTTGATGCAACTTGAAAACAAACAATGCAATGTTTTTCAATTTGAGACAATGTTATCTAAGTGTAAATATGTAACAACAAAGGAAACATTTGAATGTAATTTTCAGATCTAAAATACAATACCTATCTAATTTGAAGATGCAAAATTCTAAAAGTAATGATTTTATGCCAATTTGAAACAAAATTATATAATTTTTTACTTGTTTTTGAGCTAAAATAAAAGATGCAATATACATGCAATGAACAATTTCAAATTTCAACCACTTAATGAATGCAATATGAATGTAAATATGATCTAAATATGACTAAAAAAAACCCTAATGCAAGTTATGATGCTAGATGAATGCAATTTTTTAAAGATTTTTGATGCTTTTAGAATGCAAAAATAGAACCCTAAATGAGAAATGCAAAACAATGCAATGTAAATCTAAACCTAGGGTTTGAAGAACTTCCAATTTTAGAAATTTTATAGTGTAATAATGTTAGGTTCACCAAAATGAAACCTAAAAGTACGGTGACTCTAATATTAGTGTTCATAACCTAGGGATATTTCCACATTTTTATAAATTTCATTGGGATATAGATCAACAAGGTGAATTATTTGACTATCAACCTTAATGGCGAGTCAACCAAACCTAGATCTATCTCCTAAGGGGGATTTTAATGAATTATAAATATTTTTAAATGATTAAATTAATGATCCTATATGCCCTAATATTAAAAAATGCAAGATCCCAAAGGCTAATAGTTAGAAATAGTAGTTTACTAGTGGATATGGGAAGTGCAGAGAAGAACAAATATGCTCAAAAAAATTGGTTTCAAGGTGCCTACAAGGACTCATTCACCCTTGGGAAAATGGGTCTTTTTACAAGTGTTTAGATCAACTTTTTGGTTCCTCTGGTACAAGATCCAAGCTTCCATTTTCCCCATGTCTCACTGTTGGAAAGTTGGAAATAAATTCTACAACCTAGCTTCTGTGACTTGACACCAACGATGACAACAAATGCAACAATGCAAAATTGCGTCTTTGAGATATTTCCACTCCTTCAACTTGTAACCTACACATACACAAAGAGGAAAAATTATTTTGTTTGTTTGTATGGGGGTTTGCCTTGGTCAAACCCTAGTTTGGTAATTAAACCTTTATAGAAAATAATAACAAGTGGAGAAGGAAATGATGAATGAAACAATGCTTTCTACAACTCACCACCCTTCAATGAATTCCCTTAGAGGATTGAAGACAAACACATCTCTCCAAGGAACTTGATTTTTCTTTGATTGATAGATTTGGACACTTGAAAATGCTTGGATGCTTTAGTATCAACAATGAATATTAGGCTTCATGAGATGACATGAACAAATATAGGCTTGAACATGATGATAGGATCTTGAATGCTACAACAAATGACTGATAAATATTCTCTTGAAATTAATATTTTTGCTTGAATGTTTACCTCTTGCTGGATGATTTCAAATGATAAAATGACTATGTATTTATAGGTATTTATCTAATTTATTGAAAATTAGATTCCAAAAGCTAACAATTTGCATATGAAATTTGAATCATAAAAATACCACCAAATACATATTCAAAAATGGGTCCTAATAATTGAAGGGGACCCATTCCCCCTTGGGAAAATGGGTCTTGGCCTAAAAATCTAGGACACTTATTCTCTAATGTGATTAAAATATTAATTGCATTAATTAAATGTTGGTTTCCCTTTCAGAAAATGAGATAAATAAGGCTTTGGAATGCATAATTTGGAAAATTAGAAGCTTAATTAAGTCCAATTAATTAAGGGATCCAAACAAAGTGTGAAATTGCAAAGGGTATACAATTTCCTACACTGCATTAGTATAGGTATTTCCCATAGTCAACCAATGAGTTTGGAAACTAGAAATAAAAGAAACATATTATAAAGGAAGCTTGTCTAGAAAATTGAAGCTAACTATACATCCTTCTTATCAATATAAAATTCTTTGAGTTGTGATCTTGGTTCATTAGCCTTAGTTACATAGTCTTGGATATTGTCAAAAAAAATTGGATCTAGATTAGTGATATCATTATCAATTTTGTATCCCCTGATATCATTATTTTAGTCATATAATTGAGCAAGTTTATCCCAAGCCTCCTTAATTTTTTATACTCATCAATGTGAAAGATGAGGTCATTAGAAATAAACTTGCGAAGATTTCTAAGATCCATAGTACTTTTAAAAATCCAATCCATTTTTTTTAGGATTTGTTGGTTCTAGAATGGTTCCATCAATATAGCGAGTTAAACCTTTCCCCATTAGTCCAATCCAAGCATCTATTTTCCATTTTGCATAGTTATGTGAAGTTAAAGTTCTTGGGGAAACTTAGGATGACCCATGACTAATATTTTGATATCACAAGAGAGAACTCAAAGAAAAATCACACAAAACAACCCCTCAAAATTAATCAATCAAAGAAACCCCCAAGAAAATATGATTTGGAATTTTATACTTAGTGCAATTACAATTACCACTTACAAGAGGAATCTAAGTGGTCTTTGATCTCAATGCATTACAATTGCCAAAATAAGGTTATATGTTGAAAGTACTTTTTTAATCACAATGTTTATAAAATGATAGCACCACTATGTAGTACACGAAAAATATGCACTTTTAAAAAATACAATGAAAAAGGAGTCTATATGAGCTTGAATGGAGCCTTGAAAATTCACAAAACAAGAATAATTTAACAAAACTTGTCATAAATTATAATTTCTAAAAAATATGTGCATCAAAATTAAAACAATGTTTATACCAATATGTATAGCACAAAAAATTAGCCCAAATAAAAAAAATTGCTCAAAAAAAGAGGTTGGAAGCCCAAGATATCAACTTCTGAAGTTGAACTAAAAAATGGAAAATTACAATGGAGGGGGGAATCAAAAGTCATTTATTGATGTAAACATTGCATCATGGCTAATTTTGGCAGAATTTCTACCAAATTTGGAGATGTTGCCAAATGTAGAACTTCACCAACTAAATCTATAACTTCACTAGATCTTAAGATCTCCGTTATTTTTAGCGAAACTACTAAATCTAAAAAAATGTTAATGTTGGTTGATTTTCCAAATATTTCACCAAATATAATAGATCCGCTGCAAATTTATGGCTTGGTACTTTTTTGAAATGTTATATATATTTTTTTAATCATTTAATTAATTTCTTTAATAAAAGGTAAGTGAGAGGGGGGGCCACATGGCCACACCCTACCCCCACTAAAGAGAGGAGGGAACTCTCTACGGGGTTGTGATCCAATAGGAGTCCATAGAACCTTATGAAAGGATGAAGAGTCTCCTTGTGTAGGAGATGATGAAATTTGTGTATATGAAAATGTAAAGACTAAGAGAAAATTACAACATCACACAAAATTATAACATTTGTGTGTGTATACCTTTCCACAAATTAAACATAAAATTAAATTAAAAAATACATAAATATTTTTTTAAGATGGATGTGATCTAAATATTGGCCAGGTTTAAGAGTCTTTAATTAGTTAATAGACTATACATAGTCTGAGGTTTTATCCAAAACAAGTCTCATGCCACCACACCTATCTCATACTAGTAAACTCTGTAAGAAAGAAAGTGTCAGATGCTGGTAAATGAATGTATTCAAAGATAAAATATATAAAATATTTACAATAAATGCATATTAATCTGGTTGGTCGATTTGCTTCCTTCATACATAGGTTTTTCTTCCCATTCCATATGCATTTCACTTACAACTTCCAAATGGCTTCACACTATAAAGGAGTTGATGCAAGAGCATCTAGGTAGATTGACAATCTTGCATCACCAAAAATATTGCTTCTTACTTTTTTTGTTATTTTCAATAAGGGCTAATGTGAGCTAATGTGTGGGAAATTAAATAATCAAATTTCAAAATATTATAATTTTTCCATATGGAAAATTGTAATTATAATTTTGGAGGAAAATTAACTTCAGTAAAGGTTACAAAAGCATCTCAGAGGAGTATTCCAGCCTAGTTGTCTATTTCAAGGTGGGGACCACTTTATATTGCATGTCCTTGCATGTTGGTGCATGTTCTCGCATGGAGTCATTAGAGCCATCAAATATTAAGGAACATCTAGTTTCACCAAATTTGATTGGTTTAGGTTTAGATGCCCATGTGAAGGCTATGTGAGCATTTAGAAATTTTTATTATTTTATGGTTTTTCTTCAAATGAGGTGTGATTTTTCCAAGGTGGTAATTGCATGTTGTTTTGGGAAACCAAAATGGTTTTCTCATTCACAAACTTCTATATATTAAAGCCTTGTCATTGTGAAAAGTTTTCTTTGGAGGTGTTACAGGTTTACATAACCAAATGTTGTCAGATTGAGCATTGGATTGAAGATTCCATTGTTGCAGATTTTTGTAATCAAAAGCCCATGTTGTAAGGGAAGCTTGTGAGCTTCTGCATATTGTAATGTCATTTCATCATTGAAGATAATATAATTGATTGTTTCCTGGTTGCATTTATGTGTGCAATTTGTTGTTGTGGTTGTGAGATTTTAGATTTGTATGGGGAGTAACCTACATCAAGAATTGAACTTTGACATTTCTTTAACACCAAGAGTAATTTGGAATAGGGAATCAATCCTATTGTTATCCATCATCCCTTTCGAAAGTCACCAACGATCAATGCTCCTTGTGTGACCATTTTTCTACATTGTTAGAAATTTGTTTATCTTCCATTAAATAAAGAAAATGTAGTGAAGGAAGAAAGGCATGCCATATATGATAGGTTATCAAATTGACAATGTTGTGAGGGTGCACATGCAAGTTAAAAAATTTTTAATAACTTTTTGTTTCAAAGTGTAGGAACCAAAAAAATAGACAAGAAATAAATTCATTTTAGGCTCATTTGATAGAAGAAAAGGAAATTACATGACTTGCACCCCAAAGAACATTGAAGTTGTTACAAATCATTCCTTCAAATAATTATAAGAAAATAATGATACATACATTTTTCAAATTTCCTAAACACTATTTTAAGTATTACAAGGTTATATATTAAGAGAAATATATTTTGTTGGAACTAGTCTTTCTCTTAGGTTTGGTATATTGTCTACTTGAAGACAATTTTTATGATTTAAAATCTTGTAGCATGAAATGTAACACTTTGAAAATAAAAGTATAGTCTATTTTACAAATTGTTTTAGTTACTAGGGATTTTCAGGTTAAGATATTTTGAACTAGTATTTTTTTTGGAATGAGTTCATAATCTTGAACTTTTTGTATCAGACTTTTACCAACAAAAATAATATATTGCTACAATATAAATATATAAATATATATATATAGTCCATGCTAAAATTCCCCCAAAACCTTGTTGGAAGAGAAAAATAGTAACAAAAATTAATTCTAATGATTGAGCATTACAAATTTTAACTAGAAAATTATACAAACATATATATATATGTGTGTGTGTGTGTGTGTGTGTTTGTATAATTTTCTAGTTAAAATTTGTAATGCTCAATCATTAGAATTAATTTTTGTTACTATTTTTCTCTTCCAACAAGGTTTTGGGGGAATTTTAGCATGGACTAGATCATTAGTTTTTCTTTCTAGAGAAATTTATAAAAATGTAGAAGAGGAATAATATTAATGGTTATTAGTACTAAGTTTGTGAAAATGATCTCATTTATAATTTTAAGAGGAATAAATTAGTAAAATATTTTGTATGTGATTTAAAGAAATAAATTAGCAGAATATTTATTGTTGACCCTTGAATTTCATAGTCACTTACAAAATATTGTGCTAATTTATTTCTTATTCTAAACTAAATGGAGAAAACATAATATGTAGAAATCTTAGCAAAATGATACAACATTTGTTTGTCAAAACTAATTTTATTTGAGCATGAGGTTGTTTGATGTGTGATAGAAATTGTAGAAAACAAGTTTCAATATATAAGTTGGTTGAAGAGCTAGGAGGAGGTAACAAAGAAAGTATCCTTAAGAGGTGCAAATAGTTATTTTACGGGACAATGTACTTGCATTCAAATCTCTTTGGAATGATTACATACCTTACATTGTTTGGTTATTTGAAATCCTCTAGTGAATACAATAGTGGAAGGCTAATGCTTGATGAGTAAGCACTAACAAAATTCTCAATTGTTTCTCTTACAGATGGGCTATCCCAAGTAACTTGGAGGGAGTGAAGTTGAAAGAAAAGTGAACATAATGTTGTAAAATTTCTTCACATAGTTTTTTGAAATTTATAAAGCACTTATCATTGTAGTCTTGAGTTACTTGATGGGTGTTCAATTCCTTGAAAAAGTTTCCTTACACTTCTCTATTTGTCAGAGCCAATGGAGTGTAAAATTGAATTAGATATGCAGTCATGTATAAATAAAAGTCATGTTTTTGAAACTTAAAGATTGTTAGGCAACAAAAAAGTTTGTTCCTTCAAAAGACATGATAGATTTTACAAAACAAAAAAATAAAAAAATAGATTTTTTTGATGTTGTATTTAGGCATATGAGAAGGAGAAAACAAGTTAAAACTGGATGACCATTGTCCTTAAATACCTTTATTCTTCTCCATTTTTTATTGTTCCAAATGTGGGAATTTTTTTGGATTGACAGTGTTGTAACACACGGATTGGAACATGTGCCAAGAAAGAACAAATACAAATGAAGATTAGAAGCTACCACAAGAGTTTGGTTTGTGCAATTCAAGTTTCTATTTGAGTTGTAAGGCCCGCATATTAATTTGCATCGATGATCATTTCTTTGAAATCTGTATGATCATTATTTCTTTGATGCTTTCTTGTTTGAATTCTCTAATAAAGTTTCCTAATTTTTTAAGCACTGGGCCTTCCTAGGAGGTCACCCATCCCAGTACTACTCCAACTCAAGTGCGCTTAACCATAGAGTTTTCTCCAAGGTTAATCCCACTTAGCTTGCAACACCATTTGCAAAACCTATATGAAATGAGTGCTAAGTGTACCATTCATTATCATGAGAGATGGGTTCTTTTAAACAACTACTCATGAAATATGGGTCAATGAGTTTGATTCTTAAAACTACACAGTTGAATTCTGGTAGCAATATCATAATTTGACACGTTGTGGAAAATACCTCCTACTTATCAATCGATGAGCTAAAGGGGCTTTATAATGAATGGTTCATGAGGCACAACACTTGTTTAAGGTTTTGAAAATGGGGTTTCAAGCTAAGTTGGCTTAACCTTGGAGAAAACTCTGTGGTTAAGCGCGCTTGAGCTAGAGTAGTACTAGGATGGGTGACCTCCCAGTAAGGCCCAGTGCTTTACCCCTATGAGCATGCACCTAGATGCAATGAGTGCTAAGTGTACCATTCATTATCATGAGAGATGGGTTCTTGTGAACCACTACTCATGAAATATGGGTCAATGAGTTTGAATCTTACAACTACACAGTTGAATCCTGATAACAATATCATAATTTGACATGTTGTGGAAAACACCTACTTATTAACTAATATATCTTTTATACACATATTAAATTGTACTATCTAACATGTTAGCTTACATATAATTTCCAATTGACATAACCATTACACCTCATAATGTAAGTACTAGTCTATGTGTCTAAATTCAAGTTTATCTTGTGTTAGTGTCTTGCCTAACTTCCCATTTTATAGATTTGAAATTCAATTGAAATTTGAATTTGAATTGAGATTAAGAACAAGGGTGATAGTTTTTTCTCCATAGGCTATGTGAGATCGTTCCATCACATGATTAACATTTCTCATGCAATACCATGTGAGATTAGTCCCTCGTATGATTAAGGGGCTTCATGCCTTGCCATGTTAGATTAGTTACTTATAGCTTAAACACCTTATAGGCATCATAAAAAATGTGTATATGGTGCTAGATCTATATTTTAATGAAGTGAATTAGCAAGGAAAACCAGTTCCCTTTTCTTGGGCTCTATCATTCCATTTTATAGTTTAGACACATAAGAGGAAAGGGAAACCAACACAAAAATTCAAAATTAATGTCAAAATTTGTGTTGAAATAAATTTAATGGCTATGGAGAGTCTAGGTTGCCCAAAGAGGCATTCTTCTTTGAAATCTAAGTATGAAGAGTTGAATGAGAGTCAGATTGAGATTTTTAGAGATATTGTTGAAGGAAAGCTTGCAGAGGGAGGATACCAAACACAACACTTGATAATGTAGAGCACATAGACAAAATGGCATTTTTGTTCAACCTTGTAATGTCGATGAACCATATCTAGATCCTCCTAAAGAAGGTGAGAATCAAAATTGCTTAAAATATTTTTCAGGATTTTACTATGACTGGTTGGTTTATGAATTGATTTTTAAGGCATGAATATATGCAGATGAAAATAAAAGGGCTAATTGCCACATTGAAGAGAAATTATGAGAGGAGGCTCAAAATGCAAGGTACAAGAATGTTTCTTTGGTTTTCTCACTATTTGAGGTGGGCATGTCTGTGTGAAGGTGAAAATTAAGGCACCGATTTTTTTTTTGGGTAGTCAACAAAATATTTCTAGTTCAAAAAAATTGAAGAAAAGAAAGAAAATGAAACAAAAGGAAAAGGAAGGAAAAGAAAGTAAACCATATGAAGTTGATGAGCACTAGGTGGGAAAATGTGATAGGGATGAGGGAGAGAAAGTTAATGAGGATGAAGAAGAGAGAGTTAATGAGGATGTGGTAGAGAGAGTTGAAGGGTATGAGGGAGAGAAATTTAATAACTACGAGGAAGAGAAAGTTAATGGGGATGACGAAGAAAGAATTAATGAGGACGAGGGTGATAAAGTTGAAGGGTATAAGGGAGATAAATTCAATATGGATGGAGAAAGAGTTAATGAGTATGAGGAAGAGAGAGTTGAAGGTTATGAGGGAGAGAAAGTTAATGGGGATAAAGGAGACATGGTTAATGAGGTTGAGGCAAAGAGAGTTGAAAGGTATAAGGGAGAGAAAGTTGATATGGATGAGGAAGAGAAAGTTAATGGGGATGGAGATAGAGTTAATGAGGATGAGGGTGATAAAGTTGAAGGATATAAGGGAGAGAAAGTTAATGTAGATGAAGGAGATAGAGCTAATGAGGATGAGACAAAGAGAGTTGAATGGTATGAGGGTATGAGGGTATGAGGGAGAGAAATTTCATGGGGATGAAGGAGACAAAGTTAATGAGGATGAGGTAGAGATATTTGAAGGGTATAAAGGAGATAAAGTTAATGTGGATGAGGAAGAGAGAGTTGATGGTTATGATGGAGATAGAGAGAATGTGGATGAGGAAGAGATAGTTGATGATGGGTATGAGGGAGATGAAGATGTAGCGGACAATAGACTTCAAAATGTAGTTTCTGCAAATAGTAGACCAATGGGTATAAAAAATATGGGGCCAACTTGTTACATGAATGTGGCGTTTCATTTTCTACTTCCCCCCCTTAGGATGTGAGTGGCTTGAGGTGGATAAATTAGAGGCTGATAACAATAGAGAGGATACCGAAGTTAAGGAATTTCATCAATTTTGGGAGATGCTCCTTAGCAACAGTGGCAGATGCCCGATCCAACCAAAGTCTTTCAAGATCATTTAAAGTGCCTAGATTCAAACCCTAGATCCCAATAGCACCAACTTCATTTGTACACAACAACATAGTGCACAAGATTTTTTGCAATTCATTTTTAATCATCTTCTAAAGTCGCAACAACTCACCATTGAATTCAATTTTCAAATTATCCAAATATAAAACTATCTGGAACAAAATCCCTCAAAGGATGGAGAAAATTCTGTTCAATATCTCTATACTTTACAGATAACTGACCTATAGACAGGAATGATAAATTATTCCTATGATTTTCTCAAGTTATAGGAAAATCAATGCGGGATTGGAAATAGAACTAAGATCAAAATGTGTAAAAATTGTGAAGGAGATATGTGGGTCTATTCAAAGCTATTTTTCATGTTGGATTTTTTGATCATGATGTTTCAAAGAGCAGAATCAGCTAGAAAAATTCAATATAAGATACATAACATCCCCCATGACCTCGACTTGAAACCCGAATTTGCATCAGAAGGAGCTATTAAAAATTTTAGGTATGAACTATGTGCTATGATGGATTATTATGGAAACACTATGACATCTAGTCACTACATGGTCATAGTCTTAGATAACACTTATCGCAACTGGTTTAAATTTGATGGCACCCATGTCTCAAATTTGATTAATATCCAGGAAGAAGCAAGGGATGATGCCTATATTCTTTTGTACAAGAAAGTAAGAGGAGGAGAAGAATCCAAAGAAAAGGAGAGTTGCTTGATTGATGGAAGACATAAAGATTCAAAGCAAGAAAAAGGAGTACAAAACAAAAAAAAGAAAGATACAAAGATTGCTAAACAAACTAAGGAGGTAAGGAAATCTAAAGAAAATACAATATCAGGAGAAAATACAATTTTGAGATTGGAAATAAAACTAAGATCGAAATGTGTAAAAATTGTGGAGAAAAAGATATGTGGGTCTATTCAAAGTTGTCTTGCACGTCGGATTTTTTGATCATGGTGTTTCCAAGAGCGGAATCAATTGGGAAACTTCAGTATAAGTTGTGCAATATCCCGCATGACCTTGACTTGAAACCCTACATTGTATTAGAAGGAGCTCTAGAAAAGTACAGGTATAAACTTAGTAGTGTGATGGCTCATTATGGAAACACTATGACATCTAGTCACTACATGGTCGTATTCTTAGATAACACTTCTCATACTTGGTTTAAATTCAATGACACCCATGTCTCAAATTTGATTAATTTCCTAGAAGGAGTGGATGATTCCTATATGATTTTTTACAATAAATTAAGAGGAGGAGAAGAATCCAAAGAAAATGAGAGTTGCTCGGTTGATGGAAAACATAAAGATTCAAAGGAAGAAAAAGGAGTACAAAACACAAAAAATCAAGATACAAATACTACTAAAAAAACTAAGGAGGTAAGGAAATCTAAAGAAAATATAAGCTCATGAGAAAGTACAATTTTTGGATTGGAAATAGAACTAAGATCAATATGTGTAAAAATTGTGGAGAAAGAGATATGTGGGCATGTTCAAAGTTGTTTTACACATCAGATTTTTTGATCACGGTGTTTACAAGAGCATAATCAGTTGGGAAACTTCAATGAAAGTTGTGTAACATCCCCAATGACCTTGACATGAAACCCTAATTTGCATTAGAATGAACTATTGAAAATTCAAGGTATGAACTGTGTGTGGTGATGGTTCATTATAGAAACATTGTGACATCTTGTCACTAACTGGTTGTAGTCCTAGATAACACTTCTCATACCTGGTTTAAATTCGATGACAACAATGCCTAAAATTTCATTAATTTCCAGGAAGAAGCAGGGGATGATACCTATATTCTTTTGAACAAGAAAGTAAGAGGATGAGAAGAATCCAAAGAAAAGGAGATTTGCTTGGTTGATGGAAAACATAAAAATTTAAGAGAAGAAAAAGGAGGAGTACAAAACACAGAAAGCCAAGATACAAATACTACTATACAAACTAAGGAGGTAAGGAAATCTAAAGAAAATACAATCTTAGGAGAAAATACAATTTTGGGATTGAAATAGAACTAAGATTGAAATATGTAAAAATTATGAAGAAAGAGATATGTGGGTATGTCAAAAATTGTTTTGCATGTTATTTCCAAGAGTGGAATCAGTTGGAAAACTTCAATATAAGCTATGTAACATCCCCCATGACCTCAAATTGAAACCCTACTTTGTATCAGAAGGAGTTGTGAGACAAGGATTGTTAGGGTGGGTCGATTACGCTCAATCCATGATGAATTGAAGCATAACTTAGCCACTACACCTCAATCACAAACAAGATCATTCAATTTGAAAGTTAAACTAAGCATTTACAAAAACTAAAAGTTACAAAAGTATGAAAACGGTTAAATTCCTACTCTAACCCATTTGAAACTTATCCTATTTTGGAATTGGTGTTGTGTTGATGTGGAATAACAACCCTTTCCCAATCTCATGGTTAGTGAGTCTGTTTCAATTGATTCTATGGAAGAGAATCGATGAAACCATTGTGATAAATTGATGAAAACCTAATTTATGCTAAATTAAACATGATGCAAGATAAATTAACATGAGTATATGCTAAAATTGATCTAATTATGCAATTTATAAGCTAATCTAAGCTAAAAGATGGAAACCCTAATTTATAAATAAACTAAGATGGATGGATGGAAGCCATTAATGGATGTCTTAAGCTATTATGCAACTAAAATGAGCTAAATTAAGCTAAAAGTGAGTAAATTGAGAGTGTGAGTGTGAGTGAATTCAACAACATGACTTTGCAATTGAAAGATGGATCTATTTGTCTCCAAATAGTGACCTATTTATAGGAAAGCAAATGATAAATGGAGGGTTGAGATCGAATAGATCAATAAATGGTCAAGGATGGAAGGAAGAAGAGGCATGGATCATGGATTCTCATCAATGGATGAGAATGCATGATCGGTTTTAATCAAGGGCTCACATTTGCTCCAAATGAACACACTTTTGACCTACTCACATAGGTCAAAGGTGACTTGTTCAAAAGGTTAAAGGTTTAGCTTGCTCAAGAAGCCATGTGAGTTGATTGGAGGAGAGAGAATATTCTTTAGAATATTCTCATGGGTGAGGATAAAAGATATTTTGCAAATTAAAATAAATTTTTAATTGTGCAAAAAGGGGATAAGGAATATTCCATAGGAATATTCCCCTTTTTAGAGGAAAATTAGTTTAATTTCTATTTAAACAAGGTTTAATCATGCAATTAGGGAATTTGAAGAATTAAAGGTGATATTCATTAAATTAAATAATCCAATGAATGGGGGGGAGATGAAATGATATTTAATTAAATAACTTAGGGTTATTTAATTAAATTAGATGACTTAGGAAATTAAATTAAATATTATTAGAGTAAAGGTTTTAACTTAATTATGTTAATTAAGTTACCTTTATTCCTCTCTTAAGATTTTCACTTTAGTTTGCATATTGTGACATTTAATAATTATATTAATTATTAAATGTCTACCTATTAGGGTTACTTTTAGGTTTTGCACAATCTCCTTTTATAAGGATTGATTATTGTATTTTATCCCTCTCTCTGATTAATACATTTTCAGCTTTCAGAGCACCTTTGCCTTTTGTCTCGAATGTCTTCTTTCTTGACAGGTTATTTGCATGCAGGTGATCTTCGGGGTCTGTGAGGTTGGCTTTCACAACTTCAACATGGTATCAGAGCTCCAAATCTACAGCTGCATATTCGTTTTTTGAAGATTTCAGCTTACAAATTTTTATTTCTGTGCAAGGGTTTCATTCATGGTATTTTTTTCTAGATCAGAGGGGTTTTCCATCATTTTTTGAGAAATTTTGACCTTGATCTCTCAAACAGTGCATGCTAGTGCAAAACAGACTTCATTGGTGCGCTCATAAGGCCCAAAAACCCCTATTTTCATATAAAATATGATAGGGTTTTCTGAAAATTTATTTTTTAATGGTTTTTAGGAAATCTCAAACAGCTGCCGGATAAATCCGTACGATTGTACGGAACCGTACGGACGAATCAATTTTCGTGCCATATTTTTTTGGGTGTCTACATCAATTTTGAGCTGCCTCAATTTCTGTGCCATTTTGCATCAATTTCTGTGCCCTTTTTGATGTATGTGTTGCCTCGATTTTCGTGCCATGAAGGTACAGCTGAATATTTTATTAATTTTTTAATCTTTAAATTAATAAAATGTTTGGTTTAAAGCCCAAATGAGCATATCTATTAAAATGGTTATATCTTGAGCATACGGTCTCTGTTTTTCGAAAATGAGATACCGTTGGAAAGTTGCTTTCGACGTCGATCTGATGGTGTAGGTGTGGTTTCTGGATTTTTCCGTTTTGATGTTGTTTTCTTCAGCCTCAGTCAAAGTCAGATCATGGTTTTTACACTCCGAGGGGCATAAATTTTGCGTCCAAACTCCATTTTTTACAAACAAATAGGCATTGGAAAGGTGGTTATATGCTCTTTCCAGATATGTTATTTATTTTTCTAGAATCTGCCCCAGGTACATTTTATTCAATATTTTGTGTTTTCACAATTCTGTCAATTACTTGGATGTTTTGGCACCTGGAAATGATTTGTTTGCGTGAGATGACATATTTTGATCTGATTTATATGTACGGAGGCTAGTTTTCTCAGATTTTTTAATTTGAAGAGTTATCATGGGTTTTTCTACTCACCCTTCTGTTGTAATTCTGGAACGGGGTAATTATGAGTCATGGGCAAAGGGCATACTTACACATTGTAGGTGGCTTAATATTTTTCCTTATTTGTATGATCTCATACTTGAACCAGCCACTTCAGAGGGAAAACTAGCTTGGGATATCATTAGAGATCACATAGTAGGACTTATACTGTCTAGTGTTGATGATGACATTGTGTGGGCTATATCGGACATTGATTGTCCCCACCCACTTTGGACACATCTTTGGGAGATCTATGGAGACCCCAATCTCTCTCCATTCCCAGAGGATCCTGCTTCAGATTGTCTCTTACCCCTTTCTTGGAGAGATAATACACCCTTTGATCATGATACTTTAGAGGAACTTGAGTATTTAGACACCCTTATATATTCCGATGGATCAGAGGCTTGTCTCACAGTTCCTACTCTTCAAAATGAGATCATACATGTATCATCTGTTGTTCCTGATGACATCAGTATTGCCACATTGGCCCCTATGGATTCAATTCAACATCATGACCATCTTGGTCATTCATTATCTGCTACATCATGGGATTCTTATCTTGCAGACACATTCTTGTTTGTTGAGTCTCACACTGCAGATCTTGAGGATTATTTTGAGGACATTCATCTCCTCTACCTTGACAGTCAGGTTATCACTGTACGCCCACCATTATCCATGCATTCAGAGGTTGCATTTCAGGATTCTCCACATAAGTTTGGATTTGGCATCATTTGTTTCAGTTCAGATAGAGAGATTCTTCAACATCCTATCATGGCACACATCTTCAGACAGATTGGTTCATCACTCTTCATAGGGTTTCTTCGACATCGTCCTTTGGATCCATTTCTTCCCAAGGGGAGGAATATTATTTGTCGCTTCAGGATCTCTTTCTGGATTCTACATCAGGCATCCACCATTGGGACAAGAGTTTCTTCATTGTGGGGGGGCCTTCTTGTCTCTTTATATCTCTCCTATGGAGACCATTGTATATGTACTTATATGATAGAATTATTCTATGGGGGTATCATGTAATCCACCTCCTATCCTTCTTTCATTAGTGCATTTCATTCTTGTTTTTCATCTCTTTTTGGAGAGGAGTTTTTCTCACTGGGTTTTCTCTTGTACTCCACTTTATAGAGATTTGGTTGTATTCGGGTACCTCATCAGGCCTAGTTGCCGGGACCCTTGTTTGCTTTCATGCATTGTAGTTACCTTTGCTTTTTTGCACATGTTTGTAGCTGCACTTTTGCTCATCTTAAGGGGGGATGTTAGAGTAAAGGTTTTAACTTAATTATGTTAATTAAGTTACATTTATTCCTCAAGATTTTCACTTTAGTTTGCATATTGTGACATTTAATAATTATATTAATTATTAAATGTCTACCTATTAGGGTTACTTTTAGGTTTTGCACAATCTCCTTTTATAAGGATTGATTATTGTATTTTATCCCTCTCTGATTAATACATTTTTAGCTTTCAGAGCACCTTTGCCTTTTGTCTCGAATGTTTTCTTTCTGTGACAGGTTATTTGCATGCAGGTGATCTTCGGGGTCTGTGAGGTTGGCTTTCACAACTTCAACAAATATTTTGATTTATTTAATTTAATGAGATGAAGTGTTAGTGTGAAGGGGAAATGAATTAACCTAAATTGATGAATTAGGTTAATGGATGAAAATGATGCCATTAATTAAATTAACTAGGTTAATTTAATTAATTAAGAAAAAAGAGGATGGTTTTAAAGAGGAAATGATGTTAATAAACTTGTTTTGAGTGTATGATATCATTCGAGATATTTTTCAGTGTCTACATTTTGCCCCTCTTTGAAGTGAGGTACCTACTGCTTCAGTTGAATGAATAACGTTTTTCCAATTAAAACTGATAATTAAGTTCAAAAATAATTTATTTTTTATTTTTCAGATGACCCAACAGAAGTATTAAGTCGATTCCTTACCCCCTCAAAAAATCGGGCATAGATTTTGAATTTTGGGTTGATTTTTGGATAAAGGTTAAAAGCTGCCCCAAGGGTCTAGAAAGGTTATGGGATGCAAGAATTATGCCAAAAATACAAAAAATGATGCAAAATTAGGTTCTAATTGGAAAATTTGGTGAAAATGATGATAAACCCTAGCTTGAAGGTGAAATTAGGGAAAAAAACCCTAATTTTCTAGCATCAATAAGCCAAGAAGGGTCACTTTCAATTCATTTATGCATTCACACCTTAAGAAATTCTTACGATTTGAGCTTTGACCCTTTGATGAAATGGCGTGAT
The DNA here is from genome assembly GCA_007258455.2 of Sequoia sempervirens. Lineage (NCBI taxonomy): Eukaryota > Viridiplantae > Streptophyta > Pinopsida > Cupressales > Cupressaceae > Sequoia > Sequoia sempervirens. The sequence goes on along the minus strand of VDFB02058242.1, from coordinate 279,778,853 downwards.
GATAGCTTCCCAAGCAGATTTATGATTGAGTGCGAGAGTATTAGTGGATTCCAAGCTCAAGACCACAGGTATGTAACTCAAAAATTGATTTGAAATTTGACTTTTTGATATATTTATTGCTCTTTGAAATTTAAAATTTGGCGGCATCACTATATAGTGACACCCATTTTGTAATCGATGATGTTAATATGAATTATAGCGATGCATATGTATATGGAGATGCTATTTGTGATTTAAAATTAGGGTTTCTAATTTTAAATTGCGACACATGCTTGTATAGCGATGCACTTGCCAGTTTAGAAATTAGGGTTAGGGTTTTCCAAAGCTTAAATTGCGATGCCAATGTATTTGGCAATGAACTTTGTAAGTTTCAATTTGAAATGCTTTCAGGCGTCACAATTTGAAATTTAAATGTAGTGACACTATTGCAAATAGCGACGTGATTTTTGAACTAAAATTTCAAATTGAGTCAAATTTCTTTGATTTTTTTATGTCGTGTGCTTCATGGGTGGAGGAGATCATCGCACCACTGTTGTCGTGTGAGCACAGGCCCACCATTTTGGAGAGACTGGCTGATTTTTCAAAGTTATGCCTGGAGCACCTTGGTGAGATTGGGCTTTGGTATGTTGCATATGCACCCATTATCTATACTCATTTAGCCATGATGACTGCTTTGTGCAAGAGATGACACAGTGAGACTTCATCCTTTCATCTTCCCATTGGCGAGGTGATAGTGACCTTGGAGGATGTATGGCATATTCTATGTTTGTTGATACATGGCGAGTGGGTGATATACGATGTCGACTCTAGATTTGACACCTATCATGAGGTTATGGAGCTAGAGAACATTGCTCTTGTTACATCATAGATCGACCACAAGATGTATAGAGGTCACATTCCTACATTCAAATTGATCATCACAACCATCATTTCAGGTTTGGTGGCTCTCGATAGATGCAACAGAGGGTTCAGCCTAGAATGGGGCCTGGCATGGCACCAGATGCTCTATAGGAGGACTCTTTTTTCATAGGGGTTAGTGATGCTAGCCTCTCTTTATCATGAAATACATGAATTCGTTTATTGTGATGGGAGAGCCATTGGTGTAGGGGTGACTTTGCTACACATTTGGGCATGGGAGCATATCGTAGTGCTCTGACCGATAGTGTAGATGGAAGATGTGGAGCCAAATGATCCATCATTTGGAGGTATAGAGGTGTGATCACCCTATGACACACTAGATAGATTGGGCTCTCGTAATGGCGGTAGGTTTTGGATGATATGATAGTTTTTAGGCGGTGTCCATGGCTACAAATTCCACCATTGTATGATGATGTGCAACAGTTATACTTTGTGAGATAGACCCAATATATGTAGGGTCGTGAGCATACCATCATCGAGTGGTATTTGCTACATAGAGTGGCACGACAGTTCAGGGATGTTTAGGACAAGCTAGATGATGCCTATAGGGCTATGTTTGTGAGGTCCACTTGTGAGTTTCCCAACTGGGGACCTACTATTTAAATGTTAGAGGCAGTTGAGAGCTTTAGATAGTTAGAAACTCAGCCATGGGCCTATGACCAGGGTCAAGCAGTAGTGGCAACTACAACTGCTTATGATGCTTGGTTCACACCTCCTTGGTGCTTGACAAATATAGTGGGTGCTCCTCCATGTGGGAGACCTAGAGGTAGGGGGCCAAAGGAAAAGGACAGGGACATGGTGGCTAGGATGGTCAGGTTCTGAGGGCCCCACCAATTGGGAAGTAGCCTCCTCAGGTTCAGCCATAGGTTCAGCCATAGGTTGTATAACAGCAAGCAGTGCTGCCACCACCACCAAATGTCAGAGATGCATAGATACACTAGTTGTAGCAGCAAGTGCCTATTTTTGACCGGTGAGTAGGATCAGGCCCACCAAATTTTTTTGGTTATTACTCCTGAACAAGACTAGGTGAGACATCAGGTGGTCGCCATTACGGTGGAGAGGGACCATGCTCAATAGTAGTTGCAGGCTATGACCACAAAGAGAGAACAAGAGATTGGTCAATGACATCAAATAGAGGCCATGACAACAACCTCCCAGGGTAGGACAATTTCAGCGAGATCATATAGGGAGGTCATGACAGAGGTCACATACTATAGGATACATTACCATTGAAATGTACCACAAGAACTCAAACAACTTGATTTTTCACAGCATAGTGATGCACGACTAAGAGCTGAGGAGCAGCTAGAGAGGGTAGCAACCATCAAGGCTAGCTCTCATGTATAGACACTTTTTGATTTTGTTGCCCAATTCTTTGACATAGATATACATTCATGGACTCCTTTTTGATAGCCTCATGGATATTGTACTTATGATCGACATACATACACTGATCTAGATTTTGTACCATGACATTCATATATGTGTGTGTGTGTGTGTGTGTGTGTGTGTGTGTGTGTGTGTGTGTGTGTGTGTGTGTGATACGAAGATGGATGATTTATGCTATGATATGTTCACTTTATTTCATGATTATTATGTATGGATGGATGAGATGCTTATATTTGATCATGTATGGATGCACTTTATTTATGCCTATGTGATATGTGATGGATGGATGCAATGTTATGGTATTTTTTAGTACTTTTTCATGATATGCTATGCAAATGTTATGGATGCAAATGATATGGATGAATTTCATTTTGTATATTTTTTATACAATTTTATGAGGATGATGTATGCATATGAATGTATGGATGCAAATGATAATGCAATGCATGTGTATGATATGTGATGCAATGATTCAAGAGGATTATAATAACAAATCTATATTATTCATCACAACTAAAATGATAATGTAGAATGTATGATGTGATATGCAATGATTTTGCTATGATTATGAGATGCATGTATGTTGATGGTTTGTGGATGTAGGACAGATGCATTGATGTTTTTTTTACTATCATGATACTAGGTTAGCATGGAGAGAATATAGAAGAATAAATAATGACCATTGATTTTGATGATTGCTTCAAAAATCCAAAAATTCTATGATCCATCAAGACTTTATTAGAGATGGTGAAAAGGCAATGCATAATGAGGATGAATGCAGTATGATGAGTTCTTCACACTTCGAGATTGGGATTTTTCATTGTTCCTTATTATTTGATATAACACATAAACACGATGCATCAAGGTATTAATAACTAGCACGACGTTGTATCTAGTGTAATGGACTTTGACTCAACAAACAGAGAGGATAATTTCTATTCACATCTTGACATACAAAAACCTTGTTGGAATGTAATTTGGAAGCTTAGAATATATTGGGACAAAGCATACGCAATAATCAACAACGTACTCCAAACAACCTTCCTACACACAACTAAGCAAGTATGTGCCAAGATTATTTTACAAGAGTACCCACAAGCACCGCGCAACAAAATATAATGATCGATGCCACATTCCTTTATCTCTAAATCATTTTGATAGACATCATCGAGAGGTCCTTGGAATGGGTCATTAAGATAAATCATAAGAAAAGATCAAAGAAAAACAATCAGTGTTATCTATATCTCTTGCCTGTTTAAGTTTAGCTACGATGATATATGATGCTGATGTCCATCGCAAGAAGGATACATCCTAGAACATGAACAAATTGTTTTTTGATGTTAGGATGATGATGCTAAGATGAGATTTTGATATACACTTCACTAACGCATTTACCTATGACCTAGACTTTAGATTCTGACAATTAGGTTCTCACTTTATGACTTGCTATACTTGTTTTCTATTTGTTTTGCCAAAGGTTGAAGGTTTATTGTGGGTGTAAGCGAGATGGAATGGATGGGTTTTGGATTTTATGGAATATTTTAATGTTTTTGGTATTTTGAAATGTTTTGAGGCTATTTTTGGTCTTTTTGAAAGCTTATGCGAATGTTTAGATTTTTGGTTAGTTGAGGCTATTTTTGAGTTTTTCAAAATATTTGGATGTTTTGGATTTTCAAATATTTTACAAATGTTTAGGGATTTTCAAAGTTATCTGGATGTTTTGGTATTTTTCGAGTTTCGACCAAGAACCTAGCCTAAAGAGCTATCCTAGGGGTCTTGTGGGCTGATCAAAGATAAGCCTTGCCTACATTATACACACAGAGACCACATAATTTGACTGACATGACTTATTAACAAAATGAGATATGAACAGTTGATAAATGTTGGTTTATTATGAAAGACGCCTAAAGGACTAATCTAGGGTGTCTTCGGGGCACATCAATGATGGCCTTGCCTACGTTCAAGCTCAAAGACAACGTAGTTCAACAAGGGGACTTTGATTTTGGATTTTTGATGTTTGACCTTATTAGGGTTTTTGATGTTTTCTGGATGTTTTGGATTTTAGCTTTACAATTTTCTGAATGTTTTTGGATTTTAGTTGTATAAGATTTTGTAAATGTTTTTGGGTTTTCTAATGATCGCTTTACGAATGTTTTTGGGATTTTTGATGAGATTTTATGAATGTTTTTGTTATTTTCTGATGATTTTTTATGACATCAAGATATACAAGAACCCGATATGATCCATAATGAAATTCCCCTAGTGTGATAGGTTAGACTACTTCAATATAGGCAAGAGAAACTGACCTTTGGAATATGCCAAGTAGTGCTAAAGGGTTTATGATAGTTCACGACATCAAGCTATGATAAGGACGCAGATGAGGGATGAATGGAAATGCAAAGAATGATAGGACCAAAGAGTTAAATAATAGACAGAGGTTCTTTATTTATGCAAGGTGCCTATTTTCCAGGTTTACACCAAGGTACTTTCCCAAAGTGCCACCAAAGTGGTTTTCACTAGAGGACGATTTTTTTTCTTTACCATTTTCAATCTTTTTTCACATTTTTAATTTTATTTTATTTTTTGATTTACACCCTTCAAGACTAGACATAAAAAATTTTGAGATGCAAGTTGTTAGTTGGTTCCTGTAAGGGTTCACCTTCAGAGGTTGACATTTGGTACACTCCTCATTCGTAGCTTGCTATGATGACAAAAGGGCCCAATCTGTTAGGCTCAAACTTCCATTTTCTATCTTGATCTTGAAGGTTCTTTTGATTCTATTTTAGGACAAGATCCCCTACTTGGAAAGATTGACATTTGATACTCTTGTTATAGCTCTATTTTAGTTGATTTTGATATACTTACAAGTAATTGAGGGCGTCAAGAAGACTCTCATCCAGGAAATCTAGCTCATTCAATTGAGATACTTTGTATTCTTCCTTGGTGATCAGGTTCTATAGTGACACTCGCAATGATGGGAGCTCAACCTCAATAGGTAGGATAACTTCTGATCCATAGACCAAGGAGAAATGGGTTGCACCTATTGGCATGCAGATACTAGTTCGATAAGCCCAAAGAGTGAGATTTAGCTATAGATTCCAGTCATGACCAACTTTGTTGACTATTTCCATCAGGATTTTTAGGATAGTTTTATTTGTAGCCTCATTCTGGCCATTTCCTTAGGGATAGTACGGGGTAGAGAATTGGTGTTGGATATTGAATCTTTGGAACAAATCTTTCACATCTTGATTCTTAAAGGGTTTCCCATTATCTAAGATAAGATTTTGTGGGACACCATAACGATAGATTAGGTAGTTTAGGATAAATTTGGCAATCTACTTCCCTATTATGTAGGTCATATGAATGGCTTTTACCCACTTAGTAAAGTACTCAGTGGCAGTTATGATAAACTTGTGGCCACTGGATGAGGTTGGGGTGATTTTACCTATGAGGTCAAGTCCCCACTATGAAAAAGTACATGGTGTGATTATGGGTTGCAACTCTTGAGTTGGGGTATGAATCAAATCTCCATGTTGTTGACACTTGACACACTTCTATGCATATTGATGAGCTTCCTTTTCCATGGTTGGCCAATAGTACCCCATCCTCAACAATTTCTTAGCTAACGTCATACCACTAAAATGGGACCCACATATGCCATCATGTACTTCTGTTAAAGTAGTTAAGGCTTCCTCTTGGTTAAGACATCAATGTAATGTCCCTTTAATGCTTCGACAGTAAAGGGTATCACCTAGGATCATGAATTAGGATGCCTTTTTAACAAAGGTCTTTTTAAGGTTTGAGGTGATATCAAAAGGAAGGGTTCCTTTGCTTAAGTAAGTGAATATTTCATGGTACCACGGGGATCCAAGACCAACAATGACACACACGAATTCAAATTCAGGGATTTCAAAAATTGGTATGAGAAGTTTTTCTACCAAGAATGCACATTGGAGGATGTTGTTTGACATGTCTAGTAGTGATCCAATCATTGCTATGGCATCTACTGCTCTATTATTTATGTGAGGAATCTACTCAAAAGTTATGTCTATAAAAGGGTCCTTGAGATCTTCCACCATCTTCTTGTAAGGAGTGAGCTTGTCATCCTTAGTTTGATACTCATCATTGACTTGGCTAATAACCAACTATGAGTCTCCATAGACTTTCATATTTTGTATCTACCACTGTACTATTATCCTTAGACCTATGATTAGGGCTTCATACTCAGCAATTTTGTTAGTATAGGGAAATGATAGTAGGTAGGACTTTGGGATGCAATCACCTTGGGGAGTGATGAAAAGAATACCTGCTCTACATCCATGTTGGGTGAATGATCCATCAAATTACATCTTCCACTAGGCTGTGAGATTGATAAGGAACATTGATTCATCAAGGAACTCAAATATCAGAGGGTTCTCAATATAGATAGGTGTTTTTTCTAGTTGGTCTATGACCACTTGTCCTTTGATTGCCTTGAACTCTACGTACTCTATGTCGAGTTATGTTAAGATCGCAACCCATTTGGCCATTCGTCCCGTGAAAGTTGCTTTGCATAACATGTATTTCAATGGATCATTTTTTTCAATGAGCTTGATTTGAAGTGATAACATGTAGTGCCTAAAATTTTGTGAAGCAAAAACTACTATTAGGAATGCTTTCTCAATAGGTGAATAATTCATTTTGTATCCCACAAAGGTTTTGTTGATGTAGTAAATGGACCTTTCCATTTTGATTTAATCATGTTGTGCCAAAAGAGCTCCTAGTGCTACTGGTGTTGCTAAGATATTGATGCAGGACCATCCTGTGTTCTTGGCAATCTTGCATCAACCAAAAAAAATATTTTCATCTCAGTTTTGTTCTTGTTCAGTTCATTTCACATTGGAAGATTCAATGTATCATCACATTTTCTCACCAGAACCTGTGGATCTATGTTTTCATCATGGACATGTTCAATTTCCTTATTCCAAGATTTGAGCGTGATTGGATCTTTTTCTGTCAAGTTGTCGCTTCGGGATTTAGTGGCAGTTTCTTTAACCAACACCAAAATAATTTTCAAGCCTAACGGCTAGTTTGATCACTTGTGGATCTTTCCCATAACTTACGGATCTTGACAGTGTGATTCAAATTGTTTCGTGGAGTGTCCCCAACCTTAATTATAGGTCCACACTTCATATAATTCATTCACCAAGGAGTAATTCAAATTTGAGGCTGACCTATTTCATGCACACATTACATTTTCTTTCATTAAATATTATAACAATATTTGGATGATGCAAATGATTGTAGATCTCTGGATGTGATATAAATCATTGTAATAGATCATTAGGAAGAAATATTGGAGAAATATATATTTGAGATGTAATATTTCAGCTCGCATTAAGGAGCATATAGGAGTTTTGTATTTTGGGCATGTTGTATCAGGCCTGTGAGCCAAATCTGTAAGCCCAGATGTTGTCGGTCGATTGTAATTGAGATTTCTGATAATAAGAAAGTTTGAATCTTCATTTTCCTTCATATCCCGTGTTGCTTCTATTGTGTGACTCTTGCTACATGGTTCAGATTGTTCTCTTTGAGGACACTCCTATCGTGGTTGCACTAGATATACAAGATTAGTGACTTGTTCAGTATTGGTGGCATGAGCACTAGATGTGTTAGTAGATAATCTTTGATCTATTGGAAAGCTTTATCACACTTCTCATCCCACTTATAGGTTATCCCTTTATGGAGAAGATGCGAAAATGGGTGGATTTTATCTCGTAGTTGCACTATGAACCTCCTAATAGATTGCAATCTTCCTTGTAATCCTCTCATTTGCTTTAGCATTTGTGGTGGTTCCATGTCTAGGATGGCTTTTACCTTTGTTGGATCAATTTCTATCCCTTTGTGAGATGATGAACCCAAAAAGTTTCCTTGATGTGACCCAAAAGACACACTTTTTTGGATTTAGCCTTACTTTATATTCTTCAAGTCTGTCAAAGACGGGTCCTAAGACTTGTATGTGCTCACTTCTTTTCTTTGATTTTTCCAAAATATCATCCACATAATCTTCAACTATATTTGTGGATCATGTTGTGGATCAGGAGGGTCATTTCCCTTTGATAGGTTGCTCTTGCATTCTTTAGCCTAAATGGCTTCAAATTCCAATAATAGGTTCCCCATGGACAAGTGAATGTAGTTTTGTTTTGATCCTTTTTAGCAATTATGATTTTATTGTAGCCTAGAAAACCATCCATAAGTGAACATTTCATGCCTAGTTGTTAAGTCAACAATGAGATCGATATTTCGAAGAGGGAAATCATCCTTCAGACATGCCTTATTTAGGTCTCTAAAATTAGAGCATATTCTAATGCCCCTAATGGGTTTTGAGACTGGTTCCAGGTTTGAAACCCACTCAGGATAATCTATCGGTCAGATGAATCCAACTTCAAGAAGCTTTTGTAACTCAAATTTAACCAAGTATGCTATTTGAGGGTGCATCTTCCTTAATTTTTGCTTGACTAGCTTGGATTTAGGATTAAATACTAAGTGATGCATAACCACTTCAAGATCAAGTCCTGGCATATCTATGTATGACCATGCAAAGTTAGCTCTTTGCTCTTTGAGGAATACTGCTAAGTTCTTCTGCTCTTCATCCAACAAGGATTCAACGTAGAAAGTGATATTAGGTGCTTCTTTTGTTCCCACATTGACTAGAGTGGCCTTTTCTACTAGTACCATTGACTTCTCTAGATGTATTGCACTAAGGGAGAGATTGAATCCCTCATCCTTGGGCACCTCAGAGAGGTTTTCATTGTCAAATGTGCCCTTTGTTTTTACTTTTTAGGATTAAAAAAGGGCCATAGTATCATTTTCACTTAAAGATCTACACGTTAGTTGAATTTCATTTATTTTGCAACTAAGGGATTCAATCATCTCCCCATAGTATTCCTTTGTATCTAGCTCTATATCAAAACTTGCTTTATGATCTGTCCATGGTAAGTTATCACAGAGTCATATGAATTTTGAGATCACTTCATCATTTTTGAATAAATCCAGAATTGGTGGTTCTTGTTGGTCCATGTCGATGAGTTGTGGGTAGACTAGGCGTATTTTAGTTGGTTGATTGGTTTGAGCAAAGGATGTAATGGATATCATGAAGAGGGAGTTGGTTTCAAATAAATCAGCAACATCCTAGGAGAAGTCATCTAAGGTCCCACGCGATGTAGGTGACCAAGAGGAAGCCTAAGCTTGTTTAGTGGAAATACCTTTGCCAATAAGTGTGACCTTGCTAGTAGTACAACCTAGGCCAATATTTTTTAAGCATTTCTCAGGAATGATGGGTTCTAGTAAACCATTGTCATTCTATCCTAGCTTCTCATTCTTGTTATATCTCATACCCTTCATTAGTTGCAATCCTTTGTTGTCATCTTCCATGGGAAGTATAGGGATAGGTCATTCATCTTGATAGAGAATTTTAGAGATATCCTCCTCATTGACATCTTCTTGATTCAAATCCCCCCACTTGGTGAAGGTAGTAGCTGCCATCTTGATTATTTCAGGTTCTTTTGTGCTAGATGTGGGTTTCCCATGAGATTGAGGAGAAATAGGTAACTCTCTTAAGAAAAAGGTGTCTTTGAATAGCTTGTAGTTCCCATAACCTTCATCTTGGATCACTTCTTTTACATCGGGTATATTCCAAATAATAGTTATTTTTGCTTGTGAGGTGGATGCAAGGGATGATGGGTCAACAAATGAGGTGGAAGATGTAGACCCTTCGTCATTTTTAGGTATTTGGGGAATTTGATATAACTTGGATTCAATACGTTTGTAATAGTAAAAAGGCTCAGGGTCTCCATGGATGGTGATTTATCTGCCTTCAAAAGGAAACTTCACGTAGAGATGATAATTTGAGGCTACAAATTTTAAAGCATGGATCGATGGTCGACCAAGCAAGATGTTATAGGGAATATAAACATCAATCACTTGGCATGTAGTTCTGCAATAAGAGGTCTAGATTGGATGGGAAGTGTAATGATTCCTTGTTATAGCCATTCTTGGTTTTCATATGCCCTAATGGTGGTACTCTTTGTCCTCTCAACAGTGTCTTTTGAATAGTCTAGATGTTTGATCAACTGAAGGGTACAAATATTCAAACCAATACATCCATCTACCAAGACTCTCTTGACCTTGTTTTTATGAATGACAAACTCAAGGTGTAAAGCATGGTTATGAGATGGTTTTGACGGTAGGTCTTGCTTTGAGAAGGTGAGAAGATGATTGGTGATATGCCCTACCATAGCTTGAAATTGATCGGTGCCAATATGCTCAGGAACAAATGACTTAGAAAAGGCTTTCTCCAATATTTCCTTATGTGCAGGGGATAATCTTAAGAGTTCTAAGATTGATATCTATGTGGGGGTCTGCTTAAGTTGGTATAAAATATTATACTTGCTAGGATTAGATGTGGGAAAAGTAGGCTATGACCTAGATTGAGATGGGACTATTTGAATGGTTATTTATCCACATCATGTGGTGACTCCACATTATGTACTAGCTCCTTTTATAGTGACAACAGTAATGATGCTATCGTAGGAGGAAACTACATTGGAATAGGTATGTTGCACGTTTTGTGTAATCCTTAGCTTGGTCATTGTTATTTTCTTTGTTATGACCTGGCATAGGGTTCTTGTATATCTTAAGATCCTAATTCCCAGCTAGTACCTCAACAGATATGGTATCATTTTTTATGAGATCTTGGATGATGTTTTTGAGCCTCATGCATTTTGTTGTTTTGTGTCATTTGATCTTGTGAAAGTCACAAAGGTTCTTCTCATTATACTAGGATGGTTTCTCTTGTGGTTCTTGGTAGTTTTCAAAGTTGGGAGGTGTTATCAAATTTGACTCTACCAACTTCTTCATGATAGTCTCAATGGGTTCAGATAGTTGTGTATACTTTAGTTTAGGATAGTCGTTCTTGTTGAGGGTTCACCTTTGCATTTCAATTTTATTGATCTGATTTTTCTAAGGAGGTGTTGTTTGTTGTACCATTGGTTGGATGTTGGAAACTTGATTGTTGTTACGTCTAGGAGCACTTAGTATGACCTTAGCATCTACCACACCATCATTAGTTACATTTTTGTTCTTTGCTCAGACATGAGGTTTCTCATTCAAACTAGTTGATGGGTGATTATGTTTCTAAGCTTGAGTATTTCCCTATGAGATTAGAGCTCTCTTGATGTTAAGGGCTCTAGGGACAAGCTCATCATATGATGTGATGCATTGCATTTTCAAGTGGAAAGATAGATTAGGGTCTAGATTGGCTATGATGATTCCCACTAGTTGTTCATTAGGAAGAGGCCACTTGCTTTACTAGCTCTTTATCTCCACCATTGTAAGAAATTAGTGAAAGATTATTCTTTGTTTTTTCTAAGAGTGTATAATTCCTCTAGACTGGTGTCCATGTCTAGATTGAAGGAGAAGTGATTGATGAATTTGTTAGTAATTTCTTGAAAATTTTTGATACCAGGAGGAAGATGAGAAAACCAAACCATAACAGGACCTGCTAAGCTTTGAGAGAAGAGGCACATTAAATATGAATCATTATAGGCCACCTCCATGCACATGACATTAAATTCTTTGATATGGTCCACAAGACTTCCTCTCCCTTTGTATTTGTTAAATTTGGGGATTTCAAAACTAGGAGGGAATGGTACCATTACAATTTTTTGATTGAATGGATATGGACACAAGTTCTGTGTATGGGGCATCTTTGCCTTTCCCATGTGAAGGTCTTGCATTTCTTGTGAGAGTGCTTTAAATTGTGGCACTAGATCATCTTGTGGGTTGGGTGGAGGAAAATATGGTGGGATGATGGATGAGTTGTATGGGGTATCTGGTGGTGTAATATTTGGTGATGGTGATTGGGGCATCGATGTATATGTTCCTAATGCATATGGATTGATGATGTTCGATTGAGGATTATAATAGGAACCTTTTTGTTGTTGTTGGGAATATAGTTGAGCTAGTAATCCTTTTTATTGACCTTGTTGTTGTTGTTCGGCCTGATGTTGTTTTTGTGCTACTAAGGCTACTTGATGGGCTTGATATTTGATGAGCCTAGTTTTTGGTCTAGTTTTGGGTGGAATCTAGAATCTATTTGCTCATAGATGTCATGGAATTTAATGCTTAAGTGTTGGTATTGGCATAATGTTTCCTTCAAACCATTGGCATTTGACATTATCCTATCCATGCAAGCTTTAACGATATTTGGAATGATATGTGGGCCATCTATATTGATTTTGCATGTGATTAATGAATGTTTCTTTGAGTGGTTATTGATGTGCAGTTATTATGCATACTAACCTTGGCTTGCAGATTTAATACACCAAGGAAGACACCGCCAGTTGGGCATGCACCATAACATCTAGCTAAGAAATTGCTCCAAGTCAAAGGCAACCGGCAGCAAAGATTCTCCATGCAACTAAACGTAACCACCTATTAGTGGACCTTAATGATCGAGCATGCATGGGCGTTATTGTTGTACTAGATCTGCGCTTGACTTGCATGTCTGACCGGATTCCATGCATGCGTAACTACCATTTCTCCACTTTCCCATGTTTTCCCTAAATGGCATCCTCCCAGTCATGGAGTTCACTACCTTGTTTAGTTGTAGTATAAATAATGATTTGATGCTCCTTCTTCAAGAGGTTGCATGATTTAACATTGTATTCTCATTCTCCAGTTTCAGTAATACAGATACATTACTCTTTTTATGCATGATTTACAGTGAATAAAATAAAGTTCTGAGTTCAAGCATCTGATTTCTTTTTAGTTTAGAGGATACTTATCCAAGGGGGCTCACTTGGTGAGTAATATATCTCCTTACTTTAGCATTATCTTAGTATTACTTGATATTTGATAATTAGTTAGAAATCTAGCATTGACTATTCCTACAACCACTAGAATTATATTCTGTGACTGTTCCTACACCCAAAGCAGACATAGTAGTCTCTTGTTTGTCACACAAATTTTCGTTCTTGCTCTGCATTTCAACTTAAGCATAGTTGTTGGTTGATGTTCAACATTTTCTTTATTTCCTTTCAACAATTTACTTTTAGTATTGTGTTTCTTAGCTATAGAATGCAATGACTACTTGAGCCCCTAGTACACATATAGTGCTGACCCATTTCAAGTTCACATCCCTAGGCTGACAAGTTAAATGCACCTTCATGATGATTGAATGGATATTCAGGTTAGATGTCCAGTCTCCGAATCAAGGCTATAAAGGCTTAGTTATGAGATCATTGTAGGAGGCCAACATTTTTGGCACTGTTGTCAGGGATGGTGTCAAGCTAAGAAGTCTTTTGGAGTCATTGGTAGTTTTTTTTGTAGTGTTTCTGAAATTTGTTCTTAGCATATCCTCATTTAGGAAGTAATGACCCCCCTGATTCTTTACCAATTCTTTGTGTGAGCTGACTGATAGTGAGTGATACTACATGCATAGAGGAAGGATAAGGGATGCTTATGGGAGATTCCTTCCTAACAATCCTCATCCATTCCAGTTAGTTGAGTATTAGAACCTACCAAAAGAAGAAGAAGAAGAATATCCACACCACTTTGTAGACACATATCCTTATCTGACCAGCTCTGAAGTCTCCTCGGAAGATCAAAATCAGCTTGAGAACCCCTTTGTATTAGAACCACATCAAGTAGGCATGGGTGATGCAAACATGAATAGAGAAAATCAATGAGCTCTTCCTTTCCCCATTGCTCATCAAAATGAAGTTGGAAACATTAAGAAAATTCCTTCCTCAGCACTCCCCAAGTTTTATGGACTTGTGATAGAAGATCCTGATACATTCTTATTTGAGTTTGACATACTCTACAGGAGTTATGATTATACTATTGATGCCCATAGGCTTAAGTTATTCCCCACCACTTTGAAAGAGGCTGCATTAAGATGGTTCATGAGCCTAGGCATAGATACTATGGAAAATTGGGAAGACATGAAGACAAAATTCCTTGAGAATTACAAGGAATACTGTAGGGGTAGTGACATAAGAGGAGGAGACATTTTTAGGATGCAGCAGAAGGAAGATGAGATCTTGGAAGATTACATTGCAAGGTTTTTATTTTTCTTGCAAAAATATCCACACCATGCACTTAATGAGGACTCACAAAAGTTGCTTTTCCTGAGAGGAATCAATGAAAATTGCACTTATGCTTTGGACCTCATGGCAGGATGGGATATCTCCCAAGTTCCTTGGGATGATATCAAGAAAATATGTCAGAATTACTCTAGGGAAGCTTCAAAGAAAGGGAGATCTTATCAATCTTCCATTGGTAAGTCAACTATTGGTGGATTTTCAAGAATGAAGATCACTCATTTGCTCATAGACTTCAAGCAAGAAATTATCAACAATCTAGCTACTTGGCTAGACACACTTTAGGCCAAAAAGAAGCAAGAGGAGGTAGAGATGATGTTAGCAGAGTATTTTCCCCACTATAGACCAAAGAAGAAGGATTGTAGATGTAAGATGGTAGCTAACCTAGAAAGTAAGTAGATTCCACCTGAGTTCAAGCCAATTAAGATTGAAGAAGAGCAAGTCTACTATGTTGCACAAAGGAAGACTTGGGCTACAGGACAAGGTATGCCACCAGATCCACTATACTATGTTGGACCATATTTTAACTCTTATTCATCTGGTAACCAATGGCAGCCCCCATATCCACCCAGTTATGGAGGATATCCACCATATCCTTGGAGCAACCCTCCAAACGCTTGGCCTAGCCATCAGAATCCTCCACCTCAGTGGCAACAAGCTCAGGGGAATTGGCAACAATTTCAAGGGCATTGATGACCACCTCCAGGAAATTGGTAGCAAACAAATCAATGGAGTGGAGGACAACAATGGCCTATTCAGAACATCAACTACATGCAACCACCTTATCAGCCTCAACAACCTACTATAATGCCTCCACCTACTAATCCAAGCTCAAATGCACCTAAACCAACTCAGCTACTAGCTCTTCCCACACCCAATCCTAATAACAAACCACAACAACAGCGTGCATATTTTTTGATTCAAATCAATTTCCTGCATATGCTGTGAGTGTAAGTGACATCCATTTGCGTTCAGGAACCAAACTACCAGCCCCTTCCAAGCCCATCATTATTGAGCTTCCTATGGAAGAGGAGGAGGATCCTCTGAATGATCCTATTCAGCCAAATGCACCTAAAAATCTTGAACCAATACCACTTTTGACATCCCAGATCAGCTAAAACATATATGTGTTTAGATACCCCTATTTCAGGCCATAAAAGATGTTCCAATCTATGACAAGGATATCAAGGAAGCTTGTCTTAAAAAGCCAGGAAGGAAGAAGAGAGACCCAACTACAGTTCATGTGGTGGGCCAGCTAGCTGATATCATGTTGGGAAAAGTGACTATTCCCAAATATAATGACCTAGGCAGTCCTATGGTAGTTTTCATAATGAGATTCAAGTGAAGAATGCTCTGATTGATTTAGGGGCAGCAATCAATATAATGACCAAATACATCCTACAACAACTAAATATTTCAAGTATGAGATCTACTCCTACTATCCTACAACTTGTTGATAGCTCTATTGTTGGTGTAGTGGAGGATCTTGTCATAGTTCTAGACTCCTGGGAATATCCAGCAAATTTTATGATTCTTTCTCCTAAGGCTACACTAGGTGGGTGTCCCATCATTCTTGGAAGGCCTTGGTTGGAAACTGCAGATGCCTACATTGGATTTCGGTCAGGTGGCATGACCATTTCATATGGAAGGAGTACTAAAATTTTTGTTCTTTATCCACCTGCTCAGCCATCTCATGATGAAGAAGATTCTGTATGGCCACAAGTTGGTGAAGAGGCCGAGAAAGTCAATTATGTGGCACAACTTATGATGCTAGGTAGAAGCTCTTTCATGCAGCTCCAAGATGAGGATGAAGTGTTGACTAACATCATTTAGAAACATTATGAAGTGGGGGAAGCATCATCTTCTACTTCAGTCAGGACACTTCTTCCTGCTCTTCCTATAGCCACTATTCCTACAGATGTTGTTCTTGTAGCCACTCTTCTTGCAGGCGTTGCTCTTGTAGACAAACCTCCTACAACAACAAGTACGTTCCATACATTTCTACCTTATTAACTAAAGGTACCATGTGTTAATGCAGCAACCATGATATAACTAACTACACAAGTACAGGTGTCAGAGAGAAAATATCTAAATGTTGATAGTAAATTGAAAGAAGAGAAGCAACTATTATTGGAAAATCTATTAAAGACCCATCAACATGCATTTGTGTGGGATTATCATGATATGAAGGGATTGGATCCTAAACTTTGTACCCATAGAATTTATATCAGAGATGATTGCACTCTAGTAAGACAACCACAAAGAAGGATTAACCCTGCACTAAGAGAAATTGTGAAAGGAGAACTACAGAAAATTGCTAGATGGAGGATTTATCTACCCCATTTTAGATATTTATTGGGTGTCTCCATTAGTGATTGTGCCCAAGAAAGGAGGGAAGTGGTGAGTTTGTGTCGATTATAGGGAACTTAATGCTGCCACCAAGAAGGATCACTTTCCTTTACCTTTCATTGATCAAGTGTTGGACACACTTGCAAGAAAGCAATACTTCTCTTTTCTAGATGGATTCAACGGCTACAACCAAATTCAAATTGCACCAGAAGACTAGGAGAAGACCACATTTACCTGTCCATGGGGGACTTATGCCTATTCAGTACTCCCATTTGGATTGTGCAATGCACTTACAACTTTCCAGAGGGCAGTCGTTAGTATATTTTCAGACATTTCTCATGATTGCATGGAGATTTATATGGATGACTTCACCACTTATGGTGTTGATTTTGATCAAGCATTGGAAAATCTCAAGAGAGTCCTATAGAGGTGTGAGGATCAAAACTTGTCCTTAAATAGTGAAAAATGCTTCATGATGATGTAAAATGGTGTAGTTCTTGGCCACTACATCTCCCACAAGGGAATTCAAGTAGATCCTACAAAAATTGAGGTAATCACAAATCTTCCTACACCTACAAAATAGAAAGATGTTAGGATTTTCTTGGGTCATGCAGGATAATATAGGTGATTCATCAAGGATTTAAACAAGGTAGTAGCACCATTGTATACCCTTCTCACTAAGGATGCTGAATTTCAGTGGACTGAAGCTTGTGACAAGGCATTTTTTGCCTTGAAGGCAACTTTGACTCATGCTCTTGTACTCAAGGGACCCAATTGGGAGCTTCCTATCCACATTCACACTAATGCATCAAATTATGCCATAGGAGAAGTCTTAGGATAGAAAGAGGGAGCTGTTGAAAATTCTATTTACTTTGTCAGCAAAAATTTGTAAGGAGCTGAATTCAATTATACAGTGACAGAGAAAGAGATGCTGGCAGTAGTCTATGCACTAAAAAAATTCAAACATTACATAATGGGCTACTAAATACTTTTGCACACTGATCATGCAGCCATTAGATATCTCATGAATAAACCCTTGATCATAGGTAGATTGGCAAGATGGTTATTGTAGATGTAGGAATTCGATATAACCATTGTAGATAATCCAGGGAATGCTAATGTTGTTGCAGATTTTCTTTCAAGGCTAACTACATATGAAGACAATCAGCCCATATATGACTCTTTGCCTGATGAGCATATATTCTCTCTCAGTGTACAAATACCCTAGTATGCTGACATAGCTAATTAATTGGTTATAGGTAGAGTTCCTTCTCACTTCTCCCCAAAAGAGAAAAGTGCACTCATTGAAAAATATTCTCCTTTCTCTTGGATTGTTGGATGTTTGTTTTATACTGGACCTGGCCATGTCATGAGAGGATGTGTGAGAGAAGATGAGACATATGACATTTTGCATGCATGTCATAATGAACCATGTGGAGGAAATTTTTGGCCAAAAGGACATCAATGAAGATTTTGAACACAGGGTATTATTGGCCAACACTCCACAAGGATGCAGGAAGGTATACCAAAAAATGTGATAGATGTCAAAGAATGGGCAGACCAACTAGATTTGATGAGATGCCACTATGCCCCCAAGTAGTAATTACTACCTTTGACAAGTGGGGATTGGATTTTGTGGGACCAATTGACCCTCCATCAAATGGTAAGTCTTATATGTTGGTATGCACTGATTATGTAACAAAATGGGTAGAAGTTAAGGCCATGGAGCATACAAGAGATAACAAGGTTGCAAAGTTTCTTTATGAGGATATTTTCAAAAGATATGGAGTTCCAAGAGAAATAGTGACTAATCAAGGGCCACAATTCACATCAACTCTTGTTCTAGCACTAGTGAATGAGTACAATGTAAGGCACAAAAAGTCTACTCCTTATCACCCCCAAGCTAATGGCCAAGTTGAGGTGACAAACAGAGTAATTGAAGCCATTCTGACTAAAATAGTAGCTATCCATAGGAAATATTGGGAAAACAGATTACCCAAAGCTATTTGGGCCTATAGGAAAACATGGAAAACAACTACAGGCTTCACCCCATTTGAGTTGTACGGAAAGACTACTATGATGCTAATTGAATTTGAGCATAAAACTCTACAAACTACAATAGATTTAGGGATGGATATTTCTGAAGCACAAAAAAAAAGAATCATGCAACTAAATGCTTTGGATGAAATAAGGAGAGCAGCCCTCCAACATACAAAAGTAGTGTAGAATTAGAGAATGAAGTGGAAATTATAACAAATTTATCAAGGACAAGAAGTTGAAACCAGGAGATTGGGCCTTGCTCTATGTTCAAGGTACTAGGAAAATGTAGGAAAATGTAGACAAGGTGGCTAGGACCATATGAAGTTGTTGAGGTCTTTCCCAATGGATCCATTTAGCTTACCACCATTGACCCTGTTAGGTTTAAATTACCCTTCAACGGTCATCGCCTCAGATTATATCATAAGCCAAATTCTAAAGAAGAGTTCCTGCAGTAATTCACCCAACACTCAGAGCTTCTTGTAGCCGAAGGCGATGGACCTAGTGTCCCTCCTTTAGCCTAATTGAGGTACACACTTTCCATAATAAATACTTTCACTTATGTGGAAGTCCATTTCTTCGTCATCCTTCCATCCACCCATCCATCACCACCTTTCTCTCCCTTCCATCACTTCATTCCACCTCACCTCATTCCACCTCATCTTCAATTATTGCTTAATTCATTTCCCAACAAGGTGAGTGTTACTTTATTCATGTTCTTTGCAGTAAATCTTCCACACATTTAGGTATGTTCGCATTAATTGCTATATTTAATCATCTTTTAAGTATGCTCATTTAATCATTGTACATTAGTATAGGTATTCACATAAATGTCGTCATTGCATGTCAATTTCCACTCCCATCTCACATGTATGGAAACATGTCCAAATTTAGGTTGGGAGGAGGGGAACGAAAAAGATGAAAATATTTTATTGTCCATGTGTCAAATCATATTAGGCTGCATCAGAAATTCAATTTTTTTAAAATGACCTGATTTGAAATGCAAGTAAGAGAATGGTTTGCATGCATGAAGTGACAATAACTACAATTTCCATTTCTTCCTATCATAATTTCCTTTATTACTCTTTTTCTTGCCATTATTTCCCTGTCGTAATCTTGAGTTGTAAGCAAAATGGAAAAACAAAAGAAAGGAAGTTTAGTGGACATTAGAACTAGAATTTAGCAGGCACTGTAGGGAAGTGCATTTGATTTTCAGAAGGGGAATTGTAGGAAAAGAAGATGCATAGCATTTGTTGGATTATAGACAATGGGAGGTGGGTTAATTCGAAACGATCCCACGGTGCATGATATTTTACTGTAGGATGCACAATGCCTGGCTAAATTTCAAAACTATGGATGGATAGATTACTTTTTGAAGTTGGATGGTTTTGATGAAGGAATTTCCCTTGAATTTTCCCATACATTTTTAGAAGGAAAAGCCACAGTAAAAGGGTTAGAATTTGTGGAAACAGAGGAAAGAATTGCAGAGGTTACAAAGTTATTTGTTGATGGTGAAAATGACCCTATTTCTAGAGACAACAGGTCATCCAGGGCTAAATTTGTAGAGCCAAACGATCCCCCATTGAGCATAGACAAGCAAGGCGCAAAAAGATTGTCTCTGCCTGAGCCGTGGAAGTAGATATCTATGTATGTCATCAAATACATCACTTGTGAGGGTCGCCAGTAAAATTTGCATTTTATCCACTTCAAGCTTTTGAATCACATGAGGCATGGAAGGAGGATGAATGTGCCCAATGTGTTGTAATATCTTCTCTCAATCATGGTAGTCAAGAGCCAAAAAGGTAGGGATAATTATGTTTCTCACCATTGCTTGATTAAATTGATATTTGAAAAATATTTGTGTGATGTTTTTGGAATGACTTGGGAAGAGTTTATTAAAGTTGATCAAGATTATCTCTAGGAAGAGTTTGTCAATGTTGAGCATTTGCCACCTAGGGCTATACCTCGATCTTGTAGATCTAGCAGGAGAGTAAGCATGACTGAAGCCATTCCTAGTGCTTCAACCTCTGGTGTTGGCTCTAGCACGAATCCTCCTACAATAGAGGAAACCATAGAAATTAGTTCTTCTAAAAAAAAGCACTCAAAAAAAGAAAGCTCTTTCTTGGATTCTGATGATGAAGTTCCACTTGAAACCCTCATGAAAACTAGGGCACAATAGAGAGAGGTAGAACTAAGAAAAGGGAAGGATAAAACGCAATAAATAGAAATAAAAGTGTCAAGTTCTAAGAAGAGGAAGGCTTATACTATTCATCCCTCAGCAAAAGGAAAACGTGAAAGACCTTCCAGGAAATCAAGACCAGCTAGGCTTTCGACCAATACACCTCTGCAGGAAAGCCCTAAACCTGGTGAGACCTCACATGAGGAGCCTAAAGCTCCAATGGATTAGAAGCATGTTGAAGAAGACATATTTAAGAGAGCAGCAAACATAACATTGGTCGATCTTGCTAGCATTATAGAAGAGTTAGAGGAAAATTAGGACTTCCTGCAGCATGAAGTCCTACAACAACAGCCAGAACCAAAGTAGGAGTTCCTGCAAAAACAAGAGTCCTTGCAGCAAAAGGAAGAAGAAACAACACCCTTACAGCCAGAGATAACCAGCCAACCTGAGTTCATGCAAATAGTACCATATGAGGAGCAACCGTCAACAAAAATACAGGTAGGCATTCATAATCCTCCTAGTTTTATAGTATATGTAGCAATTTTGAATCTATGGAAAGAGATACAAAGAAGGGAGGAAGAATGGAAAAAGGAAAAATGGAAGTTGAAGGAGGAAATTTAAAAGAAGGATGAAGAGATTAAGGAAAAAGATGCAGAAATTGCTACCCTGAAGCAGAGGGTAGATGATATGGCAGCTTTGGTGCCAAAGATTCTGGAATGTAGAGAACCCTTGAGGGTCTATGCTCTACTCCTGAAAGAGAAGTATCTCTCTTTTAAGATGTCAAGACTTGCCTTAGGTTTGAATCCTTCTATTGATACCCCAATGAAATTTTTCAATGCTTATCACATTGCCTCCACTAAAATGAAGAATTTGCTATGTGAATTTTATTTGCATAATTATGCTATCACAAAAGACCATGATTGGAACCCGTTGTTGTATGTTGGAGATGTTCAATTGAGAGCATTCATGTCTTGGGTACGAAATGAGATTAGTTGGGGACAATAACATGGTGCTTATAAACAATTGGAGTTCGATATCCCTTTGCCTATTAGAGTTGAATCAAGCAACCCATGACATATTTACAGAGAATGGCATAGAATGGTACTTAGACCAAGTTATGGAAATAGGATTATTCCTTGGATTGAGGAAGTTTACACTGAGTATGAGGTAAAAATAGAAGCAAAGGAGGAAACTATGAGGAGATGTTTATCCCAAAGATGTAATAGTTTGACTGATGAGCTGAAATAGGATGAGCCTCATTCCATCCACAATTATGTTGCAACATGAAAAAGAATTGAGAGACATATTTAGATTGGAAGAAATCAGGGATGGCATTGGCTTCCCTTAACTTTTCAACCACCCATGCTTATGTGGGCCATACCAAATTTCAAATTCTACTAGTGTGATATTGCTGCAAAAAGGCAAAGATGGGACAGGTTTGAAAGATTGGGAGGATTCTATTGGGATCCTGACTCACGTAGTGCAACGACTGAATTTCAGAGCTTTGACTAGGCAGAAGAAAAACTCTTCCCCTGCTGGAGGACCAACAAGATGTTAGATTGGGGGGAGTGATGAGCCTAGTTTTTGGTCTAGTTTTGGGTGGAATCTATAGTCTATTTGCTCATAGATGTCATGGACTTTAATTCTTAAGTGTTGGTATTGGCATAATGTTTCCCTCAAACCATTGGCATTTGACATTATCCTATCCCTGCAAGCTTTAATGATATTTGGCATAATATGTGGGTCATCTATATTGATTTTTCATGTGATTAATGAATGTTTCTTTGAGTGGTTATTGATGTGCAGTTATTATGCGTACTAACCTCAGCCTACAGATTTAATGTGCCAAGTTAAGGAAGACACTGCCAGCTGGGCATGCACCATAACATCTAGTTGAGAAATCGCTCCAAGTCAAAGGCAGTCAGAAACAAATATTATCCATGTAACTGAACGGAACCACCTTGTAGTGGACCTTAATGATCGAGCATGCATGGGCGTTACTGATGTGTTGGATCTTTGCTTGACTTGCATGTTTGACTGGATTCTATGCATGTGTAACCACCATCGCTCAACTTTCACCTATTTTCCCTAAGTGGCGTCCTCCCAGTCTTGGAGTTGACTGCCTTGTTTAGCTGTAGTATAAATAATGATTTGATGCTCCTTCTTCAAGAGGTTGTACAATTTGACATTGTACTCTCATTCTCTAGTTTCAGTAATACAAATACATTACTCTTTGTATGCATGATTTATAGTGAATAAAATAAAGTTTTGAGTTCGAGCATCTGAGTTATTGTTAGTTTAGAGGATACTTTTCCAAGGGGGCTCACTTGGTGAGTAATCCATTTCCTTAGTTTAACATTAGCTTAGTATTACTTGTTGTTTGATACTTAGTTAGAAATCTGGCATTGACTGTTCCTGCAACCACTAGAATTCTATTATGTGATTGTTCCTGTAGCCAAAGCAAACAGAGTAGTCTCCTATTTTTCACACATATTTTCATTCTTACTCTGCATTTCAGCTTAAGCAGAGTTGTTGGCTGATGTTCAACATTTGCTTTATTTCCTTTCAACAATTTACTTTTAGTATTGTGTTTCTTAGTTGTAGAATGCAATGACTACTTGAGCCTCTAGTGCACATACAATGTTGAACCATTTCAAGTTCACGCCCTTGGGTTGACAAGTTAAATGCACCTTCATGATGATTGAATGGCTATTCAGGTTAGATGTCCAGTCTCTGAATCAAGGCTATAAAGGCTTAGTTATGAGATCATTGTAGGAGGCCAACAATATTGTTGTTGTGTTGCTTGTTGTGTTGCTAAGGCTACTTGTTTTTGTTGTTACTATGGTTGTTGTTGTGCTAAGGCTTCTTGTTGTGTTATTGTTTTTTTTTGTTGTTGTTGTTGTGCTAAGGCTTCTTGTTGTGCTATTGCTTATTGTTGTTGTTGTTGTTGTGCTAAGGTTGCTTTTTGTGTTGTTTCTTGCTATTGTTGTTGTTGTTGTTCTAAGGTTTCTTTTTGTGCTATTGCTTATTGTTTTTGTTGTTGTTGTGCTAAGGCTTCTTGTTTTTGTTGTGCTAAGGTTGATTGTTGATAGGATTTTTGTGCTTGTTGTAAGGCTAAGGTGTCTTCTTGTAATGTGGGATTAGGTGGTTGTTGAGACATCTATGGAGGATTATGGATATTTATTTTTTGAGTGGGTAATGGATGGGTGATGAAATGTCGGGGATTCCCTTGGTTCATCATTCCTTGTAAGATGGTAGAATGAGGTGGAGGAATGCATGTTTGAGATCCTATTTGATTTGGAATAGTAAAGGAGACCATGGGAAAAGATGAGGATGGTGCCATTAGATTATAAATGGAAATGACACACTAGGACCTTGAGTCTATTGGTTGAAAAGATTTCCTTGTCCCATGTCTTCAGGATTTCATTGTGTTAGGGATGTATTACTTGTGTTGACAAGATTGGTTACCAAGGGATTGCTTTAAGATGGGTTGATGATGGATGGTGTGGATGTGTTTTGTGAAACCAATGGTATGGATGAACCCATTGGAAGATTGGGTAAGGATGTCCCTATTTACTTCAAGGGTTGACTCTATGGTATGGTATTGATATGTCCTTGCACACTATTTTGAGATACATGATCCATACTCCTTTGCATGATGGTAGGAACACTTGTGGTACTTGTAGTGTGGTAAAATGCATACCCTTACATTTTCACACTTGTTTGGGCCCACATTGCTTTATTTATGCTTCTTTATGGCTTAATTGGTCCTATTTTTCATCCACAAGCCCTATAAACTATATGTTTTTATGGCAAGTCCCAAAAAACGTCAAAAGATAACTGATCATTTAATGTTTCTATCTGTGAGTTTCTAATTTGTGGAGTGGGACTAAAATGCCACCTAGGGCATCTTTGTCCTCCATGGGTTTTGGGACCCTGATTTTGAAACCACCAAAATAGGCCCCTTTTTGGAGTCTGTGCCCCGAGAATTAAGCCTTGGGACTAAGATGCCACCTAGGGCATCTTAGTCCTCGACTTATTTTTGGGGTCCAATTTTAAATTTGGGCAAGATTTAGCCTCATTTAATTAATGACTTCACATGTCGGCTTGTTCTGCTGTAATTTCAAGATATTAAGCATGAATAAGTATAAATACAAGGTTCCTCTACCCATTTTTCATAACAAGCAATCTAAGTATCCAAGCATTCAAGTATTCAAGCAAGCCAAGATTGTGGATGTAGCATTGAAGATCTATTTGAAACCATTGTTCACATCATATCCGAGGATTCGAGATCTACATTCTTCATGTCCACTACATGGTAGATTGTAGATTTTCTTCACAAGACATCATACAAGGTGATATCATTTACATATTTCATGTTTTATGATTCATTTCATTCACTTCATTTCATTCACTTCATTTCATTATTTTCTTTAATTACCTACAAAGGGGTTTGACCAAGGAAAACCCCCATTTACTAACAATCAACAAGTTTTCCCCTTTTGTGTGTTTGTATTTGTAGATCTAGGTTGAAGACTTGAAGATCATTTAAAGTGCAAAGTTGACAAAGTGTAAAGTTGCATTGCCAAAGTTGTCATCTTCAAAGAAACTCACTTACAAGTCAGATCTAGAAGATTCAAGACCTTAGATTTGAAGAGAAGCAAGTGTAGACATCAACCTTCAGGATCACATTTAGAAAGTTCAAAAATTCAGAATGGGACTAATACGCCACTTTGGGTGTATTAGTCCTCCACAAGGTAGTTTTTCAGGGATTCTTCAGAATTTTTTTCTGGCATTTGAAGACTCCATATTTTCCCCACAAAATAGCAACGTGAATTAACCAAATATTTTTTGTGGGGGTCTCTCTTACACTTCTAGGGTTTTGAACCTAAAAGGAGAGAGGTACAAAAATCTTAATGGCTCACTCAAGAACAAACCCTTGAGATTCCAATGTAAAGGAGATTGAAATATGTCAATGGGGATTGTCCTAAAGGATTAGAACTAATAAAAGAGATTAACTATCAAATGTAAACTTAGAAAATGAAAGATGTTTAAAAATAAAATGTGATATGCAAAAAGACCTAGAAATGTAAGTAAACTGTAACAAAAACTTATAAAATTGAAAGTGTACACCTAGAGATTGGAAAGAGATGGAAAAGAGATCTAGAATCCTAAAGAGTTTACTATTGATGCCAACTAGGACTCATACACCAAGTTGGGTGACTTAGTCTTGCTTAGGGAAGACTTTGCTGGAATAGGTTTCAAAGAACTTGTTACTTATATCTTCAAAAATCCTATTTAAGCCTGGGAAGTGGGACTCATTCACCACTAATGGTGAATCAGTCCACCTTTGGATTTCTAAAAATTCAAAATAGGAAATTGTAGCCTTTAGTTTACTCTTCTGCTCCTGATTCAGTTTCGGGTCCGAAACTATCAAATTTGACCTGTAGGTGTTATCCAAGCTTCTCCTAGGGTTTTTTAAACTTTGAATAGATTTGATAATTTGTTAACTTTTCCAATATTTCTCTTTGAAAAATATGCAACCTAGACCTACAAATCACATGCAAAGAGAGGGAAAAATTGTTGTAGGGTTAGTGAATAGGGATTTTCCTTGGCCAAGCCCTAGGTTGGTAATTAAACCCTTGAAAATGAAATGAAATATGGAAAGAAAATGATGAATGAACAAAGACAATGCTACAACTCACCAAACCCTTCAAGTAGAATTTTGCAGACATGTAAGTGATAGCTTCAATGGATGTAGACTTGAAGATGTTTGAAATGCCTAGAATTCTTAAGTGATTGATTGATTAATTGGTTGGGAGATTGGGGGTGAAATGAGTAGAAAAACCCTATATTTATACTTAATTATGCAATAATTCCCAAAAATACATCATAGGCCTACCTTAGATCTTAGAAAATAAAAGCCCAACTAGAAATTCAAATTAATTTTGAATTTTGGGCCAAAGGGAATTCATTCGCCCCTAATGGAAAATGGGTCCCACCTAAGGCATTTAAAGTGGGTTTTAAAATTTAAATATTTTAAATGATTTTTATCAGAATTACTTTCAAAAATATACTTAAGTAAGGCCTGTGAATGTAAAATGGGGCCAATTAAAGCATAAAAAAGGTCCAATTATTAATGACATGCCTAGAAAAGTGTGAAAGTTGCTGGAAAAATGAAGAACATCTCATTTTGTTACTTTGTGTTGTCATTGATGTCATCATGATAAATGAGTTGCAATTGCAAGATCAAGACTGAAGTTATTTTGGTATTCTAGTCCGGTATCTAAATTGGTATTTTTCTTACATCCTCTAGTATTTTGGTCCGCATTAGTTTGACGGTGATTACTGTTGCTTGTGGTTTTGGAAAATGGTTTGTAGATGTCAGGAGCACACACATTTAAGATTTCACGTATCCATTTGCTCATATGGTGTATTGGAATTGCAGTGGTGTTTGCATTTATGTTATTAGGTCTATCCCTGGCTGACCTAATGGATGTATTGTGTAATAGTGATATATGTGCGACCTATTTTAGATCTATTCTAACTTGATGAAGTGTGTTGGATGTGTGAATTATCTTTTGAAAAGTTTTTGTGAATGCTTGAAGCCCACAGTTGACAATTTTGGTGAATAAGAGGTGCATCTAATTAGGCCGACCTAATTGATGCTTGCGAAGAGATCATATATATATTGGATAATCTTTGAAGTTTAATCAAGCGAATTTTCAGTGTGGTGTGAATGTGAATAAGAGAAAATATGATGAAGTGTGTTAAGTCAGTTTATTGAGCTACATCCAAACTGAATCCACACTCACTACGTGTACTCCATCAGTTCATTTTCTGGTTGTAAGCTATTTTCTGTTATTGTCATTTTGTAGGCAATGAGCCTTTGTTTTTGAGTAGTGAGTCCTAGAAGTGAGCCACCGTTTTTGTAATATTTTATGACCGGTTATACCATATTGTGAGATAACACTCACCATGGTTTTTCCCATTTTGGGTTTTCCATGTAAAAATTTTGGTGTTCATGTGTTCTCTGATTTCATGTTATGTTAATGTTTTTACTTATCTTTGCTATTGCATGTATTGGAATAATTGGATGGTATCTGATCAAAAAATTTAAGAAGATATTGATTCACTCCCCCTCTCAGTATCTTGGACATTTAACAAAAGTTTGTTACAACACTTTACAACACTTTGAAATAAGACTTGGTGAATGATAAAAAAAGGTTATTTAGGTGAAATTCATTAATAAGATCCTAGAAAAGTGTGAAGGTACACTTCACAAAACTTTTGCAAGGAATCATAAAATTCTTATTAATTCACAAGGACCCAAGACCTAATGTGAATGTGTTAACCACATTACAACACTAAATCAAGGAAAAACTAAGCCAACATCCACAAGAAGGATCCAAATGAGCATGAAAATGTCCAAAGATCCATTTTTCTACACTACAGTTAGCCCCCACTTTAGTGAGAGTGATGAGTCTAGTTTATGGGTTAATTTTGGTAGAACTTATGATCTATTTGTTGAAGTTGTCATGGACCTTGATGTTTGAATGATTGACATTTCCTTAAAACCATAGACATTGGGCCTAATTTTATTCCTAAAAATATTTAATGACATTGACATGTTATATGGACTATCTATGTTAATTCTACATGTGGATTAATGAATGTTCTTTAAGATAGTTACAGATATGTGATTATTGTGCGTACTAATGTTGTCATGCAGATATGATTGGAGATGCGCGACATTGAGAAGATTTTTCCAGCTGGTCATGTGTCATAACAGTCAACAAGGGAATCATTCAAAGGTCAATGAAGGTTGACGGTGAGAGATTCTTCATGCAACTCAATTTGTAACCACCTTGTATTTGAAATTTAATTTTGTTGAGAAAATGCAAGCATTACTATTATGCTAAATTTGTGTTAAGAAAAATATGTCTGACTAGATTCCATGCATGTGTAGTCACCGCTCCACTTTCTCTGGTTTCCCTAATATGGCATCCTCCCAATTCATGGATTTGACTACCTTTCCTAGTTGGTAGTATAAATAAGAGTCAAATGCCTCTTCCTAGGAGGTTGCGCGATCTGATATTGTACTTGCATTCTTAGTTTTTAGTGATACAGTTACACTACTCTATTGTACTCATGTTTTCTGATGAATAAAATGAAGTTATAAGTCTGTGCATCTGATTTTTCATTTGTTTTAGAGGATACTTATCCAAGGGGGCCCAATTGGTGAGAAATTTTGTCCTTCAGTTTAGTATTAGTTTAGTTATTACTTTTTTTCAATAATTAGATAAGAATCTGGCACCGACTGTTCCTACAGCCAAAGCAGATAGAGTATTTTCCTGTTTGTTGTTCAAATTTTCATTTTTGTCATGCATTTCAGCTTAGTATAGTTGTTGGTTGATGATCAACATTTTTGTTACTCCTTTCTAAGCAATTTACTTTCAGCATTGTGTCTTTCTTAGTTATAGAATGGAAATGGCTACTTTGAATTTCTAGTGCACATATTGTGCTAACCCATTTCAAGTTCACGTCCATGGGTTGACAAGTTAAATGCACCTTCATGATGATTGAAATGACTATTCAGTTTAGATGTCCAATCTTTGAATCACAGCTGTGTGGGCTTAGTTGTTAGATAATTGTTAGAGGCCAACATTTTTGGTGTTGTTGTTTGGGATGGTGTCAAACTAGGAAGTTCTTTAGAGTCATTGATAGTTTTCTTGCTATAGTATTTCTGAAATTTGTTCTTAGTATACCCCTCATTTAGGAAGTAATGAACTCCCTTATTCTTTACCAATTCTTTGTGTGAGCTGGTTGATAGTGAGTTGATACCACATGCATAGAGGAAGGAGAAGAGATGCTTATGGGAGATTCCTTCCTAATAATCTCAATCCATTCTAGTTAGAAGAGCTTCCAAATCTACCAAGGAACGAAGAAGAAGAAGAGCCAAATCCCTTTGTTGATGCATTTCCTAATCTAACCAGCTCTGAAGCTTCCTCTGAAGACCAAAATTAGTTTGAGAATCCCTTTTCTTGGGAAATCCATCAAGTAGGCATGGGTGATGCAAATATAAACAAACCTAACCAACCAACTTTTCCTTTCCTCATTGCCCATCAAAACAAAGTTGACAATCTCAAAAATATCCTTGCTTCAGCCCTTCCTAAGTTTTATGGACTTGTTACAAAGGACCTTGATACTTTCTTGTTCGATTTTGATTTACTCTGCAAGAGTTATGACTATACCACTGATGCTCATAGGCTTAAACTATTTCCTACCACCTTGAAAGAGGCTACATTGAGATGGTTCATGAGCCTAGGAAGAGATACTATGGAAACTTGGGAGGACATGAAGACAAAGTTCCTTGAGAAATACAAGGAATATTGTAGGGTAGTGACATGAGAGGAGATGAGATTTTCAGGATGCAACAAAAGGAAGATGAGAGCCTAGAGGATTACATTTCAAGGTTTATGTTTTGCTTACAAAAATCTTCACACCATACCTTCGAAGAAGAATCACAAAAGTTATTTTTCTTAAGAGGAATTAATGAGAGTTGTACTGATGCCTTGGACCTAATGGCAGGAGGACATATCACCCAAGCTCCTTGGGAAGACATCAAGAAAATATTCTAGAACTATTCTAGGGTAGCTTCAAAGAAAGGGAGTGGTGCAGGGGCACCTACACCCTATGTTGAAAACAAATAAGTCTTGGAGGGTTTATAGGTTGATTTGAATGTATTTTAGCCAAGGTGTGTTAGGAAGTTTGTGTTGATTTCTTTAGTTCAAATAAGGTCCAATGTGACGATTATATTGTAATTGATCAACTTTGAGGGGCTTTGTATTCATCTTGTAATGTTTGCAAATCATGTGCAAAGAATTGTTAAAGTTGACAAGGGGTGTTAAGATAAATAGAATGCTATTTTTCTTGAAGAAGATATCTTTCTTAGGTAGATAAGGTCTCATTAGACCAATTTTAATAGGTTAGGTGCTTAAGAGGGTAAAAAATGTAAACATTGCAAATTGTGTAAGGGTATTATCACTAAAACATGTAAAAGGTATGATTATGGCCTCCAATGGTCATTAGTAGTTTGAAATTATGTTGTGAGGTAGTTAGTCAATTTTTTTGAGGGGAAGAAACCTTTAAGAAGGTGGAGAACCTCATTTGCAAGGTTGGAAAGAAGATTTGAAAGAAGAAATAAAAAAACACTGTTAATTCTCAAATTTTATGTGTTTCTCTTAATTTTCAAGACTTGTACAGGTCCGTACAGGATTGATATGGTCTGAAAATTATAGTGTTTGTAATTATATATCTTTATTGACTATTTCATTTGATTTGAAGGTCTAATTTATCATCTTGTGTGAGAAAACAATAATATACAACGAGTACCCTATTTTCCTGAGTTAAGGGTTTGAGGGAGATAATATGATGAATTAACCAACCCACCTACTGTATTAGGTCATGTTATTCAGTGGGTTGGTCTATAGGATATTAATTTATGTTTCATGATATGTTCACAAGGTTGGGTGTGCAGGGGATTGAGTTTTTGGAAAATATATGGTAAGGTTTGAAGGAAAATTTGTGTGGTTTTCCATGAAATGGATGGGACAGGCCTGTAGAATGGCAGTGCAACATTGTCAAAGGGCATGTGAGAGTTTCTAAAGCTTTTGGGGGACTAATCCAAAGTTTCTAAGTAGTTGATGCCACTTTGGGAGGCTAGCAATGTGTATTTACAATAAGGGTGCATTAAAACCCTAGGTTTCTAGGCTACAAGGAGGGTTTTTGAGTAGGGAAGAAAAAAAACTTTTGGGGTCTTAAAACCTAGAAAATACTGAGTTTTTACATGAATCCTAAGATTTTTTCAAGTTACCTTGGTTTGGTGGTGAGATCTTAGAGGGGTCTCTTTTAAAAAAATTGGCTAATTAGGGCTCCATAACAACAAGAAAGGTCATTTTGGGAAAAGTATTTTCAAAGAGTCACATGAACTTATTGGATATGTTTTGTATCTCTGTAATGGGTATCTGAATCCTTTATTTGTTTTTCAAGTTATGTGGAAAGTTTTGGAGTTTAGGGCCAAAAAATAGGTTTGCACTACTACTAGGCTACATGGGTGAAAGTGAGAAATTATGCTTATGATTGTTGTCAAACTTGGAGGAATATTGGGATTGGTATATTAGGCCATTTTAATCTTTTTAGATGCCTCTTGAAGGTAGGTTGTCACTTTGGGTGAGTTTGGGCCTCCTAGGTCTGCATCAGAGTGGTATCAAAGCACAATTGTAGATCTTGTGTTGGTGTTTTGAATTGGTTTTGCATGTAGGTGAAGAAAGGATTGTGAAAATTCCTCCTAGGTGAATGTTGTTGCAAGGAAGATTGAAAATCATGACAAGGAAATAGAAGCCTTTAAATGGGAAATGGCTACGATGAAAGCTAAATGTAGGGTTCTTTTTGATGAAAGTGAAACTGAAGAAGAAGAGATGGATCCAAATGATGTGAGAATGGTGAAGCTTTTGAAGGCTGTGAAGAAGGATGGGCATGGAAAAATGGATGTGCCTATGTATGGAGAAAAACTTGACAGTGAAGAGATCTTGGATTAGATAGGGGCTTTGGAGAAATACTTTGAGAGTGAAGAGATTGATGAAGAGCACAAGGTGAAGAAGGAAAAAAAAAACTGAAAGGACATGCTTTTCTATGGTGTAATTTTGTGCAAGATGAAAGGGAAAGACAAGGAAAGAACAAGATCACTTCTTGGGAGAGGATGAAGACCAAAACTAAAAGGTAAATTCCTTCCTTGTGATTATAATGTTCAATTGCTTAAGAAGTTACAATATCTTAGAGAATATGATTTAGATGTGAAAGCATATACTGAAGAATTTTATAGGCTAAGCATAAGAACTAAACATGAAGAAGATGAGGAAGAATGGTTGCTAGGTACTTGAATGGTTTGAGGTATAACATTCAAGATGAGATCAGCTTGTTGGCACCTAAATCAATTGAATAATGCTTTCAAATGGAAATGAGAGCAAAAGAAAAACTCAAGAGGAGACAAGAGAAGGAAACAAGAGGAAGATGCAACACTTCTATGGGTAGAGGCACAACTACAACACCAAGGCAGCCTAAGGAAGACCATGAAGATGTTGATAAGAACAAAGAACAAGCTCCTGAAGCAAGAGGAGGATGGAGAGGTGGAAGGATAAACTTTAGGAAAAGGAGATATTACAATGAATTCTTAGGTAGGTGTTATAGGTGTAATGAATTTGGACACCCAGCTTTCAAGTGTCCTCAAAATCAAAGTCCAACTTCAAGTGGTGATAGAAGGAGTGAAAGAAGAAAACATTTGATTCAAGAGGAAGAGTGTGAAATTTCAAGCAGACCTGCAGATCCAGAGGTGGAAGAAGCACTTGTGATGAGAAGGACCTTGTTGCAAGAACCTAAGGAGGAAGACATGAGCCAAAGAAGGAGCCTATTCAAAACCTCATGCAAATGCAAAGGTAAAGTGTGCCAAGTTGTTATTGATTTTGGTTCTCAAGATAACATGGTGTCTAGGGAAATGGTAGATAAGTTAAATATAGAAAAGATACCTCATGTATCACCTTAAAAAGTTTCTTGGGTGAATGATAGTCAAACCTTAGTGGTGAATGAGCAAGTCTATGTGGATTTCCAGACTGGGGAGTACAAGGATAGAGTCTTATGTGAAATATTGCCAATGGATTGTTTCCATCTTCTCTTGGGAAGGCCATGGAAATTTGATAGAAGGTCCATGTATGATGGTTGGGCAAACAACTATACAATTTGGAAGGATGATCAAAGTTTTAAACTAACTCCTTTGCAGGGAAAAGAGAAGGATAAGGATTAGCCTAAGGTGGCGACTTTTGGAAAAAAGGAGCCTTTAAGGCTTGAAGATAGAAAGATTGTTGTATTTGTAGGTGTGGAGTAGGATCCTAATGCTTGAGCAGTAGAGAAGGAACAAAAAAATAATGCTAAGGTAGTAGGAAGAGTGTATGAGAATGATTTGTAGTCAAAGGGTGGAAGGAAGGAGGTGATTGTGTGGGAAAGCACTAGTAAGATGCAGGGTGAGGGTGAAGAGCCTTTGGAAATGCATGTATCAAGTGATTGTATCATGATAGGGACAATCAAGTGTCCTATAATAGGGAGCAACATACAAAGATAGTTAAGAGGTAAAAGA
Source organism: Sequoia sempervirens (assembly GCA_007258455.2). Lineage (NCBI taxonomy): Eukaryota > Viridiplantae > Streptophyta > Pinopsida > Cupressales > Cupressaceae > Sequoia > Sequoia sempervirens. Next base: position 279,744,649 of record VDFB02058242.1, on the reverse strand, counting down.
CAAGTGAAATCTAATGGTACTGGTGTGCAAAGAGTTTATGTGACAAAGGATAATACAAGTATAGGTCTGAAAGTAGATGTGATGTTTGATAGTACTGTGGCACATGGTAGTGACAGTATGAAAGGTTTAAGAATAGTGAGGAAGGAACAAAGTGAACAAAGAAACACAGTTCTGGTAACAATGAGTGCAAGGCAGGGTATGCAAAGAGTAATGGGAAGTTATAAGTGTATGAGTGCCACAAAGGAGAAGGAAAGTTTATATACTACTAATGCTTGTTTATTTGTAGGTTTGAGACCTAGAGCAGCACCAAATTTTGATCCAGGGATAAGGAGGTAGACATCAGGTTTTAAGGTACATGGAGTACCAAGGTGGAGGAAAGGAGCAAGTTTTTACTCTTGGGACAAGAGTCTTTTCTATGGGAGGTGTATTGTGCAGGGGCACCTACACCCTATGGTGAAAACAAATAAGTCTTGGAGGGTTTATAGGTTGATTTGAATTTCTTTTAGCCAATGTGTGTTAGTAATTTTGTGTTGAGTTCTTGAGTTCAAATAAGGTCCAATGTGACCATTATATTGTAATTGATCAAATTTGATGGGCTTTGTATTCATCTTGTAATGTTTGCAAATCATGTGCAAGGAATTGTCAAAATTGACAAGGGGTGTTAAGATATATAGAATGTTGTTTTTCTTGAAGAAGTTATTTTTCTTAGGTAAATAAGGTCTCATTAGACTATTTGTAATAGGTTAGGTGCTTAAGAGGGTCAAAAATGTAAACATTGCAAATTGTGTAAGGGTATTATCACTAAAACATGTAAAAGGTGTAATTATGGCCTCCAACGGTCATTAGTAGTTTGAAATTATATTGTGAGGTAGTTGGTCAGTTTTTTTGAGGGGAAGAAACCTTTAAGAAGGTGGCAAACCTCGTTTGCAAGGTTGGAAAGAAGATTTGAGAGAAGAAATCAATAAAAAACACTGTTAATTCTCAAATTTTATGTGTTTCTCTTACTTTTCCAGACTTGTACGGGTCCGTATAGGCTTGATATGGTCTAAAACTTCTACTTTTTGTAATTATATGTCTTTATTAACTATTTTATTTGATTTGAAGGTCTAATTCATCATCTTGTGTGAGAAAACAATAAAATACAAGTACCCTATTTTCCGGAGTTAAGGGTTTGAGGGAGATAATATGAAGAATTAACCAACCCACCTACTATATTAGGTCTTATTATTCGGTGGGTTGGTCTATAGGATGTTAATTTAGGTGTCATGATATGTTCACAAGGTTGGGTGTGTAGGGGATTGAGTTTTTGCAAAATGTATGGTAAGGTTTGAAGGAAAATTTGTGTGGTTTTCCATGAAATGGATGGGACAGACCTGTAGAATGGTGGTGCACCATTGTCAAAGGACATGTGAGAGTTTTTTAAGCTTTTGGGGGACTAATCCAGATTTTCTAAGTAGTTGATGCCACTTGGGGAGGCTAGCAATGTGTATTTACAATAAGGGTGCTTTAAAACCCTAGGTTTCTAGGCTACAAGGAGGGTTTTTGAGTAGGGAAGTAAAAAAACCTTTTGGGGTCTTAAAACCTAGAAAATATTGAGTTTTTACATCAATCTTAAGACTGTTTCAAGTTACCTTGGTTTGGTGGTGAGATCTTAGAGGGGCCTCTTTGAAAAAATGGGCTAATTAGGGCTCCATAACAACAAGAAAGGTCATTCTGGGAATAGTGTTTTCAAAGAGTCACATGAACTTATTGGATATGTTTTGTATCTCTATAATGGTTGTCTAAATCCTTTATTTTCTTTTCAAGTTCTATGGAAATTTTTGGAGTTTAGGGCCAAAAATTAGGTTTGCACTGCTATTAGGCTACATGGGTGAAAGTGAGAAATTATGCTTTTGATTGTTGTCAAACTTGAAGCAATGTTGGGATTGGTCTATTAGGCCATTTTAATTTTGTTAGATGCTTCTTGAAGGCAGGCTGTCACTTTGGGTGAGTTTGAGCCTCTTGGGTTTGCATCAGGGAGAGCTTACCAATCTTCTATGGATAAGTTGTCTACCATTGGAGTTTCAAGGATGAAGATTACACACTTGCTGGTAGATTTCAAGAAAGACATCATAAAAAATATAGCTACTCAGTTGAATACATTTTAGGCCAAGAATAAACAAGAGGAGGAAGAGGCAATGTTGGCAGAGTATTGCCCCCATTGTAGACAAAAGGACTATAGATGCAAGATGGTAGCTAATATTGAAAGTAAGCAGATTCCACCTAAGTTCAAACCCATCCAGATTGAAGAAGATCAAGTCTACTATGTTGCACAAAGGAAGCCTTGGGCTCCAAGACAAGGTATTCCACCAGATCCACTATCTTATGTTGGGCCATATTTCAATTCCTATTCATCTAGTAACCGATGGCAGCCTACATATCCTTCTAGCTATGGAGGATATCCACCATAGCCTTGGGGTAACCCTCCAAATTCTTGGACCAATCATGAAAACTATCCACCCCATTGGAAACAACCTCAAGGGAATTGGAAACAATTTCAAGGGCATTGGTAGCCAACTCCAAGAAATTGGCAGCAAACAAATCAATTTAGGGGAGGACAACAATGGCCAACTCAGACAACCAGTTACATGCAGCCACCTTCTCAGCCCCAACAACCTACTATAATGCCTCCCCCTACTAATTCAAGGTAAAATCCACCCAAACCTACTCAGCTACCAGCTCAGCCAACACCCAATCCAAATAACAAACCACAACAACAACCTGTATACTCTGTTGATTCAAATCAATTCCCTGCATATGTTGTGAGTGTAAGTGACATCGACTTGTGTTCAGGAACTACTTTACTAGCCCCTTCCAAGCCCATTATCACTGAGCTTCCCATGGAAGAGGAAGAGGAACCTATGAATGATCCCACTCAGCCAAGTGCACCTAAAAATCTTGAACCAGTCCCAGTCAAGTAAACTGAACAAGAACTACCATTTCCTCAGAGATTGGAAGTTGCCAAGAAAAAGGAAGAAAAATAGGACACAACTTTTGACATCTTGGATCAGTTGAAGCATATATGTGTCTAGATACCTCTATTCCATGCCATAAAGGATGTCCCAATCTATGGAAAGGCAATCAAGGAAGCATGCCTCAAGAAGCTAGATAGGAAGAAGAAAGACCCCGTTATGGTTCATGTGGTGGGACAAATAGTTGACATCATGCTTGGAAAAGTGACTGTCCCTAAGTACAATGACCCAGGCAGTCCTATAGTAGGAGTTGTTATAAACAAGATCCAAATAAATAATTCTCTGATTGATTTGTGGGAAACAATAAATGTAATGACTAAGGACATCCTACAAAAACTAAACATTGCAAGCATGGGATCTACTCCTACTATCCTACAACTTGCTAATAGTTCTATTGTTAAGCCTGATGGTATAGTAGAGGATCTTGTGGTAATTCTAGACTCTTGGGAGTACCCAACAAACTTCATGATTCTTTCTCCTAAAGCTACACTAGGTGGGTATCCCATTATCCTTGGAAGGCCATGGTTAGCAATTACAAATGAATATATTGGATGTTGGTCAGGTGACATGACCATTTCCGATGGGAAGATCACCAAAAATTTTGTTCTTTATCCTCCTGCTCATCCATCCCATGATGAGGATAATCTCGTATGGCCACATGTTGGTGAAGAGGCTAAGGAAGTTAATTTTGTGGCACAACTTATGATGTTAGGTAGAAGATATTTCATGTAGCTTCAAGATGAAGATGAAGTATTGGCTAACATCATTCAAAACCATTATGAAGTGGAGGAAGCATCATCTTCTCATTATGTTGCTCCAGTCAAGATACTTTTGCCTACTCTTCCCGCAACCACTTTTCCTGAAGACGTTCTTCCTACAACCAATATTTTTGTAGCTAAACTTCCTGCAACAATAGGTATGTCCAATACATTTCTTCCATATGAACTCAAGGTACCATGCATTAATGAAGAACCCATGATAAAATTAACTACACAAGTGCAGGTGTCAGAAGGAAAATATTTGAATGTTAACAACAAACTAAGTGAAGAACAACAGTTGTTATTGGAAAAATTATTGAGGACCCACCAACATGAATTTATGTGGGACTATAATGATATGAAGGGATTGGACCCTAAGCTTTGCACATACAAAATTTATATCAGAGATGATTGCACCCCAGTGAGGCGGCCACAACGAAGAATTAACCCTGCATTGAGAGAAATTGTAAGAGGGGAACTGCAAAAATTGCTAGATGCAGGATTTATCTACCCCATTTTAGATAGCCAATGGGTGTATCCATTAGTGATTGTTCCCAAGAAAGGAGGGAAATGGTGAGTCTGTGTTGATTATAGGGAACTCAATGTTGCCATAAAAAAGGACTATTTTCCCTTACGTTTCATAGATCGAGTTTTGGACTCACTTGCAGGAAAGAAATACTTTTCTTTTCTAGATGGATTCAATGGCTACAACCAGATCCAAATTGCACCAGAGGACCAGGAGAAGACCCCCTTTACCTATCCATGGGGGACCTATGCCTACTCAGTACTCCCATTTTGCTTATGCAATGCACTTGCAACTTTTCAGAGGACAATCATCAACATGTTTTTAGATATCTCTCTTGATTGCATGGAAATTTACATGGATGACTTTACCACCTATGGTGCTGATTTCAATCAGGAATTGGAAAATATCAGGAGATTCCTATAGAGATATGAAGACCAAAATCTATCCTTAAATAGTGAACAGTGTTGCATGATGATGCAAGAAGGTGTAGTCCTTGGCCACTACATATCCCACAAAGAAATTCAAGTAGATCCTACAAAGATTGAGTTGATCACAAATCTACCCACACCTGCAAAAAAAAAGGATGCTAGGAGTTTCTTGGGCCATGCCATATATTATAGGAATTTCATCAAGGATTTTAGCAAAATAGCAGCACCATTGTATACTCTTCTCACTAAAGATGTTGAATTATAGTGGACTGCAGATTGTGACAAGGAATTTTCTTATTTGAAGGTATCCTTGACTCATGCTCCTATACTCAAAGGACCTAATTGGGATCTTCCTTTCCACATCCATACAGATGCATCAAAATATGCAATATGATTAGTCTTAGGATAGAAAGAAGGAGCTATTGAAAATGCCATTTATTTTGTCAGCAAAAAATTGTAGGGAGTTGAATTCAACTATACAGTAACATAAAAATAAATGTTGGTAGTGATCTATGCCTTGAACAAATTCAGGAATTACATAACAGGTTACCAAATATTTGTGCACATTGATCATGCAACCATTAGATATTTCATGAATAAACCTCTGATCTCTGGTAGGTTAGCAAGATGGTTGTTTTTGATGTAGGAGTTTGGCATAACCTTTGTGGATAAACTAGGGAAGGTCAATGTTGTTGCAGACTTTCTTTCAAGGCTGACTACATCAGGGGATACTCAAGCAATATATGACTCTTTTCCTAATGAGAATCTATTCTCCATTAGTTTGCAAACACCCTGGTATGCTAAAATAGCTAATTATCTGGTCATAGGTAGAGTTCCTCCTCACTTCTCTCCAAAAGAGAGAAGGGCACTCATTGAAAAATATTTTCCTTTCTCATGGATTGTTGGATGTTTGTTTTATACTGGATCAGACCATGTCATGAGGAGATGTGTGAGAGAAGATTAGACATATGAAATTTTGTATGCATGCCAGAATGAACCATGTGGAGGACATTCTGCAGCCAAGAGGACAACAATGGAGATTTTGAACACAAGATATTACTAGCTAACACTCCACAAGGATGCAAGAAGGTATACAATAAAATGTGATAGATGCCAAAGAATGGGCAAGCCAACCAAATCTGATGAGATGCCACTTTACCCTTAGGTATTAATCACTCTCTTGGACAAGTGGGGATTGGATTTTGTAAGACCCATTGACCCTCCATCAAATGGTAAGTCTTATATCTTGGTATTCACTGATTATGTAACAAAGTGGGTAGAAGTTAAGGCCATGAAGCATGCAAGAGATAACAAGGTTGCATAATTTTTTTAAGAGATTTTCACAAGGTATGGAGTTCCAAGAGAGATAGTGACCAATCAAGGGGTTCAATTCACATCAACCCTTATTGCAGAACTAGTCAATGAGTGCAACATAAGGCACATGAAGTCTACTCCTTATCACCCCTAGGCCAATGGCCAAGTTGAGGTGACCAACAAAGAAATTGAAGCTATTATGACCAAAATAGTAGCTATCCAAAAAAAAGATTGGGAAAATAGGTTACTAGAAGTTGTTTGGGCGTACAAAATTACTTGGAAAACAACTACAAGCTTCACTCCATTTAAGTTATTGTATGGAAAGATAACCATGATGTCCATTTAATTTGAACATAAGACTCTTAGGACTGTAGTTTATTTGGGGATAGATATCTCTAAGGCACAAAGAGAAAGAATCATGCAGCTGAATGATTTGGATGAGATAAGGAGACCAACTCTACATCACATAGAGGTAGTGCAGAATCAAAGAATCAAGTGGCATGAAAAATTCATTAAGGACAAGAAATTCCAACCAAGAGATTGGGCCTTGCTCTATGACTCAAGGTATTAGGACAATGCAGGAAAATTGTAGACAAGGTAGGACCATATGAGGTTGTTGAAGTATTCCCTAATGGTGTTGTACAACTCACTACTCTTGACCCAGTCAGATTTAAGCTACTTGTCAATGGTCATCGCCTTAGATTGTATCACAAGCCAACTTCCAAAGAGGAGTTCTTGCAACAATTCACTTAGCATGCAACACCCAAGCTTCCTGCAGCCGAAGGAAATGGACCTAGTGTCCCTCCTTCTAGCTAATTAACGTATGTACTTGTCATAATAAAGACTTCCACTTCCATGGGATTCCACTTCTTCACCCATCCACCTATCAGCCCATCCATCTCCACCTTTCTCTCTCTTCCATCACTTCACTTCATTCCACCTCATTTTCATTAATTGCTCAACTTATTTCTTAAAAGGCGACCGATACTTCCTCCATAATATTTGTAGAAAATATTCCATGAATCCAAGTATGTGCTCACTAATTACTATGTCTTAATTGTCTTTAGTGCATTCATTTAATTGTTGTAAATTAATACATACATTCACCATAGCATGTCATTATTCATTTCCCCTATCAAATCAGCCTTACCACCTCACATGTGAGGCCACATGCTTAAATTTAGGTTGGGTGGGAAGATGTAAATATTTTTCCCATGTGTCAACCCATGTTATTCTATTTCAACAAAATTTAAATCGAGCCAATTTGAATTCTGAGTGAGATGACGACTCGTATGTGTGAGGTGACACCAACCGCCACTGCCATTTTTCTCTATCATAACTTTCCCGTATTACTCATTTATTGTTTTTATTGAACCTGTCATAATCTTAAGTCGCCAAGAGGTAAAACAGAGAGAAAAAGAAAGAGGCAAAAAAGAAGAAGGAAAATTCAGATGGCATTGGCATTGGAAAATTGGCAGTGTTGCAGGAAGGAAAACTTTGTAGAGTGATTGTGATTGCAGACAATGAGAGGTGGGTTAATCAAGAATGAACCCATGGTTCGTGATGTATTACTACAGGATGCACGTTCACAAGCTTAATTCAGAAACTCTGGCTGGTTAGACTACTTCTTGAAGCTGAATGGTTTTAATGAAGACATTGCATTAGAATTTTCTCAGACATTGTTTGAAGGAAAATCCATGGTAAAAGGGCTAGAATTATTGGCTACTGAAGAAATAATTGTAGAAGTTATAGGGTTTCCTGCCGATGGTGAAAATTACCCTACTTTCATAGACGCCAAATCAGCTAGGGCCAAATTTACAGAACCTAGTGACCCTCCATTGAGCCTGGACAAACAAGTTATGAAAAGAACCTCTCTTCCTAAGCCATGGAAGTAGATAGTTGTTCATGTTATAAAATATATCACCTATGAAGGATGTCAGTCAAATATGTATTTTGTGCACTTCAAGCTCTTGAATCACATGAGGCACGAGAGAAGGATGAATATGTCAAACATGTTATACCACCTTCTTTTAATTATGGTGGTCGAGACTCAAAAAGGTAGGGACAATTTTTTCTCCCACCATTGTTTGATCAAATTTTTAGTTGAGAAGTCTTTGCATGATGTATCTGAGATGGCTTGGGAAGAATTTTTAAATATTGATCAAATTAGACTAGAGCATTTGCAACCTAGGGTTTTAGCTTAGCCTCATAGGTCTAGCAAGAGATTGAGCATGGTTGAAGCTACTCCTGGTGCTTCAACCTCTGGAACATGCCCTAATGTAAACCCTCCTACAACAGAAGAAACCATAGAAATTAGCTCTTCAGGGACATAGCACTTAGACAAAGAAATCTCCTCTCCAGATTCTGATGATGGTGTTCCTATTGGCATCCTAGTGAAAACTACGGCACAGAAGGGAGAAGCATAAATGAGAAAAGGAAAAGATAAAAAATAGTCAGCAGAAAAAGTAATACCAAGCTCTAAGAAGTGGAAGGCTAACACTATTCATCTTGAAGCCATAGAAAAACATGAGATCCCTCCTAGAAAATAAAGACCAGCCAGGCCAACCTTTGGTATGCCTCCGCAAGAAAGCCCTAAGTCTAGAGAAATATCACAGGGGGACACAGAAGCTCCAATGGGGTAGGTGCATGCCAAGGAAAAGGATATATTTAAGACAACAACAAACATAACATTGGCATATCTTGTTGATAATGCAGAACAAGTGGAGAATCAAGGGTATGAGGAAAATTAAGATTTCCTACAACAAGAGATCCTAAAACAAGAGATCCTGCAGCATGAGCAAGAATAGGAACAAGAGGCTATGCAACCTGAATTGGGGAAACAATCAACATCCCTACAGCCAAAGTTGACTGAACAACCTAAATCCCTACAATTGGTACTATATGGAGAGCAAGCATCAGTGCTAGGGAAAATGTTGGTAGGAATACATAACCCCCTTGACTTTTCAATGCACATGGTAGCTATGCATTTATGGGAAGAGATGAAAAGAAGGGAAGAATAATGGAAGGAGGAGAAACACAAGCTGAAGAAGGAAATCCAAAAGAAAGATGAGGAGATTAAAGACAAGGATGAAGAAATTGCTACCTTAAAGAAGAAGGTGGATGATATGACAGACTTGGTACCCAAAATTTTAGAGTGCAGGACCCCTCCACGGGTCTATGCTCTACATTTGAAGGAGAAATATCTTTCTTTTAAGCTAGCAAGGATTGTCTTAGGTGTGAACCCTTCCATTGAGACTCCTATGGAATTTTTCAATGGTTATCGGATTGCTTCCCCTGAGATGAAGAATTTTCTATGTGAATTCTATTTGCACAATTATGCTGTGACTCAAGACCATGATTGGAATCTATTGTTGTATATTGGGGATGTCCAATTAAGGGCATTTATGTCCTAGGTACAAAATGAGATCAGTTGGGGACAACAATACGGGGCTTATAAGCAAATGGAATCCAACATCCCTCTACCCATCAGGGTTGAATCAAGGAATCCAGGGGACATTTACAGGGAATGGCACAAAATTCTTCTCAGACCTAGCTATGGTAATAGGATTATGCCTTGGATAGAAGCAGTCTATAGTGACTATGAGGTGAAGGAAAAAGAAAAAGAGGAAACTGTGAAGAGATACCTCTCACAAAGATGGAACAACCTAACTGATGAGCTAAAACAAGCTGAGCCCCACTCTATACAAAACTATGTTTCAGCTCTTAAGAGAATTGAAAAATATATTTAGATTGGAAGGACAAAAGGATGATTTTGGCTTCCCTTGACTTTTCATCCACCTATTCTGATGTGGACTATACCAAATTTTAGGTTTTACCACTATGATATTGCTGCAGAGAAACATAGATGGAGAAGATTGGACACACAACAAGGGTTCTATTGGGATCTTGATTCACACACAACAAACATTGATGTAGGACTGTTGGCGGTTGCAAATTTCAGGGCTTTGACTAAGCAGATGAATAACCCTTCCCCTACTGGGGGACCAACAAAATCTTAGATTGGGGGGAGTGATGAGTTTATTTTATGGGTTAATTTTGGTAGAACTTATTATCTATTTGTTGAAGTTTTCATGGACCTTGATGTTTGAATGATTGACATTTCCTTAAAACCATAGACATTTGGCCTAATTTTATTCCTACAAATCTTTAATGACATTGACATGTTATATGGACTATCTATGTTAATTCTACACGTGGATTAATGAATGTTCTTTAGGATAGTTACAGATATGCAATTATTGTGCATACTAATGTTGCCATGCAAATATGATTGGAGACCTGCGACATTGAGAAGATTCCACCAGTTGGTCATGTGCCATAATGTTCAACAAGGGAATCAGTCAAAGTTCAGTGGAGGTTGATGGTGAGAGATTCTTCATGCAACTCGAGTTGTAACCACCTTGTAAATGAAATTTAATGTTGTTGAGCAATTGCAAGTGTTACTGTTGTGCTAAATCTGCGTTAAGACAAATATGTCTGACAGGATTCCATGCATGCATACCCACTGCTCAACTTTCTCTTCTTTCCCTAAAATGGCATCCTCCCAATTCGTGGAGTTGACTGCCTTGCTTAGTTGGTAGTATAAATATGAGTCAGATGCCTCTTCCTAGGAGGTTGCATGATCTAATATTGTACTTGCATTCTTAGTTTTTAGTGATACAGTTACACTACTCTATTGTACTCATGTTTTCTAATGAATAAAATGAAGTTATAGGTCTCTGTATTTGATTTTTCATTAGTTTTAGAGGATACTTATCCAATGGGGGCCACTTGGTGATTATTTCATCCTTTAGTTAAGTATTAGTTTAGTTATTACTTTTTGTTCAGTAATTAGATAAGAATCTAGCACCAACTGTTCCTATAACCACTAGAATTCCATTCTGTGACTACTCCTGCAACCAAAGCAGACAAAGTAGTTTCCTGTTTGTTGCTCAGATTTTCATTTATGTCATTCATTTCAGCTTAGTATAGTTGTTGGTTGCTAATCAACATTTCTATTATTCCTTTCTAAAAAATTTACTTTCAACATTATGTCTTTCTTACCTATAGAATAGAAATGGCTACTTTGAATTTCTAGTGCACATACTGTGCTGACCCATTTCAAGTACACGTCCTTGGGTTGACAAGTTGTATGAACCTTCATGATGATTGAAATGACTATCCAGTTTAGATGTCCAATCTTGGAATCACAATTGCGAGGGATTAGTTGTTAGATCATTATTGGAGGCCAACAGAGAGGATGGACTTGCTTCAAACTCACACTTAAGTAGCCAAACACACACATAAAGAGGGATCTGAGTGCTCCCATGTTGGAAAGACGAGACAACAAAAATCAAGAGGGGTGATCAAGCCACCGGGATCAAGATCCCATAGCAAAGAAAACATATGCACATAAGAACACACATAAAAATGATATAAAGAGTAGCAACAAGGCCAATCATACACTACCAAAGATGAAAGGGAGAGAAGGAAAGAAAGAAAAAGAAAAGAGAGAATCAGATCAAGATTTGATCATTTTTCCATCTTGATGTGGATTATATCTAGGCTATTTGTCTAGAAAACATATACTCACTCTAAGGAGATGAAACTCATGGTTGTCTGCCTAGTGAGAAGTCCTAGAAGGTGAGAAACATACACTCATGGCTGGTATGCACTCACACACATGCAGGTGGCTATGGGGAAAGTCATGCCTCATAATGGGTTTCCCACTCAACCATACCAAAGTTATACCTCCTAATAACTTTAGTATGGCACCACAAAAGAAAATGGTTTTTCGAGCTTCATGAGACAGGAAAAACTTTGTATCCTTGGAGCTCATGAACAAACGTGATGGAACCACAAGAATGAAAACCGTGTTATGCAATTTGGCCAAATAAAAAATGCAAAATGCAACATGCAAAGAATTTTCAAAGGAGTCTTTCATAGTTCATGTGAGGTCTTTAACTTAGGGAACATTGTGCCTAATGTCTCCAAGAGAGGACCGATCAAAGAATAGAAAATTCGCAACTTAGGGGATGCAGTGCATCACATCAAGCCACTAAGAGGAATGTAATATGCTAAGATAGATCATGCTCATGAAGGAAACTATACCCAATTTCATCCAAAAAGCGACAAACACATCATATGAAGTAAGAAGGTTGCACTAAGAACTGGGAAAAGGAAAAATGCAAAAGAATAATGCCAATGTATGCCCCCACTTAAAAGGAATTGCTAACACCATACTATGAGAAATTACTTTAAAGTAGCAAATGAAAAATGCAAATAGAGAAGTCATGAGAGCCAACTTGAAAATGCCTATGCCAAGTCATATGTTTTTGAGTAAGGCCACATCATGTAAGAGAAAAGAAAAAAAAGGGTTGCCCCAAAAAGAAGAACACCAAACACATAAGGGATCTATGGATTTGGGGTTAGTATGTTCTTTATTGCAATGTTATTTTTAGAGAGCTTGGAACTGTCATCATCCCCAAAATACACATAGAACTAGAAGAATGACAAAAAGAGAGAAAAAACAAAGAAAAACCTTTTGGGTCAACATGGAAGAGACATAGGGTGTCTTGACACCTTGTGTCATCCCCAAAAGGAAAACACAAGACAAATGAAAAATAAAAGGTGAAAAAAAAGGGAAAAAGCTTTTGGGTCAACATGAAAGAGACATGAATGTCTCAATGCCTTGCGTCATCCCTAAAAGGAAAACACAAGAAAAAAAGGTAAAAGAAAAGAAAAAATTATTTTGGGTCAACATGAAAGAGACATGAATGTCTCAATACCTTACGTCATCCCCAAAAGGAAGACATAAAACAAAAAATGAAAGATAAAAAGTGAAAGAGATGCACGAAATAGAGAAGAATGAAGGTACAAATAGAGGAATGTTACAAAGAGAGAACATCAAACAAAATATCACGGGGGATCACATTATTCACATGCAATCACACAAAAGAAAATGTAAAAGGCTAGTAAGGAATATGAAAATCAATCGTTGAGCAAGTCATCCTCCTCCCTATCATGTTCATTGAATTTTAAAGGCGAACAACTAGATAAAGGCACAAGAGCAAGTGTCAAACTAGGAGAAGTACTAGCTTCATCACTTTGTATAGGATATGTCTCAGTTAAGCTCATGGAAGATGAAAATAATGTGTTCAATTCATTATGCACCTCTTCATCAATTTTAGTTGTTTCCTCATTGCAATCCAAGTTAATCAAAACAAGAGGACGAACGATAATGTCCGATAAAGAGTGCAACTCTTGTTGTGATTGTTGTATTGGATTACTTTGTGGTAGGTGGTGAGGAGGATGCATTGCTTCGGTCAAGTTTGGATTTTTATTTTTGTTGTTATGTTCATGTAACTTGCGAGCAAGTGCACGATGTCTATGTCTATGCTCTCAAGCACCTCTTTTTTTTTTTTTCAAGTTGTGTTTATGTAAGATTAGGTTGATCAACCATATGTTGCTTTTCTTCCATAAGGGGAGGAATGGAAGGAACCATAGGACGTTGGTCATCCACTTTCTCTTTTTCTTTGTAAACTTATTTTATTTGAGGAGGCATGACGTGGTTGTTGTCATTGTCTCTTGGTCTTTTGGATAATGTAGGTGAATTTATTGTTGTTGGTTGATCTTGGTTGTTTGGTTCTTGTTCGGGGTGAAGCATGGTTTTGTCTATGATGGGAGTGTTAGAGGTAGGCAGGGACATGTGTTGGAGAGACAATTATGCTATTTTCTTTGCTTTGAATTTTTGGTAAGCTATGAAAAATAAGTCTTGTTGTGGTGTTATAGGTTCCATGGGCTCGGGCCAAAAGGCTTCTAAGGAAAATTTTCCTTTGGAAGACAAGAGGTTAAAGCCACAATGGTGGATAGTGAATATTTCATTTTCAAATAGAAACTTTACGCATTTGTGTATAACCAAAGGAATGACATTCATTGAGCGAAGCCACAAATGGCCTAGCCTCAAACAAAATTGGTTTGACTATGGGATGATGGAGAATGTGACATCCAATGTTTTTGGTCCTATTTGTAATGGAAGGGTAATCGATCCAATCGTAGGGAAAGCAAAAACATTATGCATCTTGATCCAGGCTTTCAGTTTATCATAGTCATCTTGATAAAGTTAATGCAATACTAAGAATTCCCTGGTGATCACATTCTCTCCATAGGCAGGATCTATTAGTATCCCATTAGTGGGCTTGAAATAGATACGGTCGGCTATGTAGAGAGGACCATCATGTAAATGTTTGTTATATCCTTAAAGGAGAAGGAAATATCAAGAGAGCTCTTAGGTCGTCCCTTACAAGGGATAACGTATATTGCACCTATCATTTCATCCATAAGATTAACATTGATATCATTTGAGATAATATCATTATGTTCATCATTTGTATCAACATTCATCACATCATTCTTTGTAGTTTCACTAGCTTTGACAAATGAAACATTATGTTTGGGCATTCGATCAATGAAAATTTGCAAGTTTTGATTCAAAGGAGAAATAGACTTATTGCCTTGATCCCTAACACGTACAATGGATAAACGATCGAAATCAATGAGGTCTTGCACATTCCATGTCATGTCCATTTTGTCAATGATAGTGGCAATAAGCATTTAATTTAAAGCTCAAGGGTGAAGGCTTAGTAGGGTCATGTGTTTTGATGGTGTGAAAGGTAATCATTTTTTGCTGTAAAAGTTGGGACATTATGTTATGAAGGGTGTCAAGTAAGGGTGTGAATTGTCTTTTCGGATCTCCATAACTAAAGGGAATCAAGGTTTTAACAACTTCTATTTAGTTATTCACATTTTGAGTTGTTGGTTGAGGAGGATTAAATTGAAGGAACCTTTTTTTTTCTTTCTAAATGGTTGGGAATTGTTCTAGTTAATGAGCTCAAATTTGTCAGTTCAGTTAGAAGTGGACTTTGTATCTCTATTACTAACCGAATTTTGATAATCACAAAGGGTAGTACAAAATTGCATGAACGATGGGAATTTCATCATAGTGAGCTTTTCTTGAATCTTACTTTGCAGGTTTCTATGAACATATTTTGAAGGTGTGGGTTAGGGACCTTGACATTGATTTGGGAATAAAGTGATTGATAGCGTGAGATAAAATCAGTTATCTTTTCATCCTCATTTTGCTTGCATCTCATCAAATCATCCAAAGTTTTCTTAGGATCCATATGAACTTGGAAATGGTTTACAAATGCATCAACAAGTTCTTTAAATGAATGAATTGAATTGTTTAGTAAAGATGAGAACCATTCCAAGGTTGTGTCTTTTAAATACCTAGGAAAGAGTTTTGCCAACAATTTAACATCAAGGACAAAGTCACTGCATAAAGTGGTATAGGCATTGACATGGTTAGAAGGATCTCCCTTCCCTCCATATTTCTCAAATCTAGGCACCTCTACACCTTGTGGCATCGGTGTTTACAATATCTCCAAGGACAATGGGCTACTTTTAACATAGTATGTGGGTGGGCCATTCTAATTTTGGTGATGGGGTATATGTACTAGAAGAGAAAGTGAATGGAATGCTTATAGGTGATAATTTGGTAGAAGATAGAATATGTGATGCCACATAGGAACTAGGAATGCTAGCAGGAATACCCATGGAAGGAATCACATTACTAACTTGTTGCATTGTTGTTGTGACTTGAGGATTGGTATGATTTTTGGAAATGTATTTGAAGATTGGAAAAAACTCTAAAATTTTGGAAATGATAAAGGGAAGGTTCTAGGGAAATGAAAATAGCAAATAAGGTTTCCCCACTAAGTGTAAACTTGGAAAAGAAAAAATGTGATATGCAAAATATCCTAGAAAATGACTTAGAAATACAAATAAAGCAAAATAGAAAGCTATGAAATAGAAAGCGTGCACCTAAAAATGTATTGAAGACTGGAAACAAATCTAAAATTATTGAAATGTTGATTTTTAAGCTTGGTGGGACTTATTCACCATTCTAGGAAAATTAGTCCCGATTCTGGAAAACTGTATCAAAGCCTGTTTCAGCCAAATGGGTATCCAAATCCACAAAAATATCTAAAAAATAGGTATAGTGGGACTCATTCGACACTAATGGTGAATGATTCCACTTTCAATTTTCTAGAAACTTAGAAGTGGAATCTGTAGCTCTCAGTCTGCTCAATTTGTACCTCTAGGAGTCCAGATTCGAAACTTCCAAATTCAGGCCTATAAGTGACTTTTTGTGAAGATTTTTACCTTGCAAATAAATAGATGACTCCAACAAGTTTGAAACCTAATCTTCAATGATCTCCAATCCTTTCAAGGCATCTAGATTTGCAATCACACAAAGAAAGAGAGAGAGAGAGAGAGAGAGAGAGAGAGAGAGAGAGAGAGAATGTTGATTGTTAGGGAATAGGGGTTTTCCTTGGTCAAACCCATTTTAGATGAACCAAAAATAACCTCACTTCAAAATTGATTCAAATTTCTAGCAAGTTTTTATTTTCTAAGATCTATGGTCATCCTGTGATGTATTTTCAGGAATTATTGCATAACTAAGACACTGACAAATCATACAACAACAATGCAAGCTCTAGATAACCCAAGATCCACAACGAGTGTGTTATCACGAGACTCCATGAGTCTCAAACTTCTTCTCACTAAGGTATTAGCAATAGGACACCAAACACTCATGCAAAGGATACTAAATGCAGGGTGAATGCAAATTCAATGTAAACTAAGAGCAATGAAATGCTTATAATTGAAATTCTGGAAAGTAAAATAGAAATGCAGAAACAACAAACAAAGACTCAAAAAATGAAGATTAAATGCCAGAAAATGCAATGAAAAATATGCAACTAGACTGATTTGCCTAGGGTGGCGAATGAGTCCAGGTAGTGATTTTTTTGAAAATTTTCAAAAAATTTGAATTTCTTTTTATGCTTTTTATATTTTTCTGATGCAAATATGATATGAAAATTCAGAATTTTACTATTGTTTAATAAAATTAAGTGCAATAATGCAAGCTAAATTAACTTTTCACTAATACAAATTGTGAAATCCTAGAATGCAAATTAAATAATCCAAAATTCGATGCAATGTTAATGCAAGCTAAATCTAGGATGTAAATGCACTCCAAAATAGAATTATGATGTTCAAAAGTCAGGTTCACCAAAATGAACCAAAGGTTTTTGTGTGGGGGTCTCACTTACACTTCTAGGGTTTTGAACTTAAAAGGAGAGAGGTACAAAAATATTAATGGCTCACTCAAGAAAAAACCCTTGAGATTCCAATGCAAAGGAGATTGAAATCTATCAAAGGGGATTGTCCTAAAGGCTAAAAACTAATAAAAGAGATTAGTTATCAAATGTGAACTTAGAAAATGCAAGATGTTTCAAAACACAATGTGATAAAGACCTAGAAATGTAAGTAAACAGTAACATAAACTTATGAAATTGAAAGTTTGCACCTAGAGACTTGAAAGAGATGGAAAAGAGCTCTAGAATCTTGAAGAATTTACTATTGATGCCAAGTGGGATTCATACGCCAAGCTAGGCGACTTAGTCCTGCTTTGGGAAGACTTTGCCTGAACAAGTTTCAAACAACTGGGTACTCGGATCTTCAAAATTCCTATTTAAGTCTGGGTAGTGGGACTCATTCATCACTAATGGTGAATCAGTCCACCTCTAGATTTCTTGAAATTCAAAGTAGGAAACTATAGCCTTCAGTCTGCTCTTTTGGTTCTTACTCAGATTTAGGTCCGAAATTGTCAAATTCGACCTATAGGTGTTCTCCAAGGTTCTCCTAGGGTTTTGACAACTTTGAATAGCTTTGATAATTTGTTGACAATTTTTCCAATCTTTCTCTTTGAAAAATTTGCAACCTAGACCTGCAAATCACATGCAAAGAGATGGAAAAATTGTTGTAGGGTTAGTGAATAGGAGTTTGCCTTGGTCAAACCCCAGGTTGGTAATTAAACCCTTGAAAATGAAATAAAATATGGAAAGAGAATGATAAATGAACAAATAAAATGCTACAACTCACCAAACCCTTGAAGTAGAATTCTGCAGACATGCAAGTGATAGCTCCAATGGATGTAGACTTGAAGATGCTTGAAATTCCTAGAATGCTTAAGTGATTGATTGATTAATTGGTTGGGGGATTGGGGGTGAAATGAGTAGAAAAACCTATATTTATACTAATTATGCAATAATTCTCAAAAATACATCACAGGTTGACCTTAGATCTTAGAAAATAAAAAGCCACCAAAAATTTGAATTAATTTTGAATTTTGGGCCAAAGGGGACTGATTCACCCCTAATGGCGAATGGGTCCCACCTAAGACATTTAAAGTGGGTTTCGTAATTTAGATATTTTAAATAATGTTTATCGAGATTATTCTCAAAAATACACTTAAGGCCCGTAAATGTAAAATGGGGCCAATTAAAGCATAAGAAAGGTCCAATTATTAATGAAAAGCCTAGAAAAGTGTGAAAGTTTGTTACAACACTTTGAAATAAGGCTTGTTAAATGATAAAAAGAGGTTATTTAGGTGAAATTCATTAATAAGATTCTAGAAAAGTGTGAAGGTACACTTCAGAACACTTTTGCAAGGCATCATAAAATTCTTACTAATTCACAAGGGCCTAAGACCTAATGTGAATATGTTAACCACATTACAACACTAAATCAAGGAAAAACTAAGCCAACATCCACAAGAAGGAATAAAATAAGCATGGAAATGTCCAAAGTTCTACGCTATAGGGACTAATATGCCACTTTGGGCATCTTAGTCCTCCACAACATATTTTGACAGCTTCTTTACATTTCTAGAATCGTCATTACATCTCCAAACTTCCCAGGCACACATACCCTAACTTTGTGTAGCTTAATTTCATCATTTACACTCATTATTTGGCTTATATTACTTGATTTCATGAGTTGAATGTTCATTGGTATTCATTTAGCTTGCATTTTGTATATCACATGTTTTCAAACATTTAATTTTCCAAACATTTGCTTGGTGGTGAACCTGTTAGAACTTAAGAAACCCTTCCTAGGACCCTCCTAATTGAGAATTGGCTCACCTTGAGAGGTTGTTAGTCAATCTGATTAGGACTCTTAGGACATTAGTGAATGGTTGAGTGAGAAAAGTGTGATATCCAAAAAAGGTATCCATTTTCCTCTTCATCATTTTGGTGAACCTGACTTGTGAGAATTCATTTCATTTATGATTTTGGATTCCATTAAATTCTTTAAATCTAGGTTGCATTCATTCTTGCATTGCATCTTGCATTAGTGAAATTGCATCAAGGGTTTCTCATATTTGCATCAGTGAAAGTGCATATAGGTTGCATTTTTTCTTTCTTTCATTTAAAATCTGAAAAAGGTATTGTTATTGCATTTAGGAACATTTTTATTGCATCCAAAAATGAAAATTTTGCATTCACTTTTGCATCCAATTTCTTGTCACTAGTTACTTTTTCTTGCACTCATTTGCACAATTTTTTTTTTGCAAACATTAGGTCCCTGGGTAGGAAACCTGGGAACACTATTATCAACCCAAAATTGTCTAATTTTCTACCAAAAACCCTTGTTGGAACTAAAGCTCCCTTACTAGTGTCTTAGTTCCTCTTTGTTTTTTTGTTGCAATACCCTGTCTGAGTGGTTTGTTGTATTTTTCAACTTCTAAAACCACCAAATTTCATCAGGAGGACTAAGACGCACTCCCTGGCATCTTAGTCCCTGTGGAATTTTAGATTGTCATTTTCAGGAGCTGAATCAACATTTATGTGCTTTTGTTTGCTAGCATTGGTCATCTATTTTAGTGGGTTGTCTTTTTGTTTCATGCATTTTACTAAATCTAGCTTAAATTGCTTCATTTCATGCATTTCTTAATTCCATTTTTGCGTTCACAACATTTCATTTTCAGATCATTGAATAAATAAATCAATACATTACCTTGGTTGAAATCTGAAAATTGCATTTCATTCTGAGTCTTTACATTGCATTTTAAGATTGCATAGCTTTTGTTCAAAAAATTTAGTTTCAGTCTTTTCCAAGTTTGTAAAGAAAAAGATATTCAATAAGCATGTTAGTCATTCATTCAATGCATTCCCTAGTTATGAGAGTCTCTTAGCACAAGAAAATGAAATTTTTAACACTTGCCTTCAACATACACCCCCTTTTATCTCTCCTATTTGTGAGGATGATGTGATACAAGAGAATACGAACATAGATATTCATGATGATCATAATTTTTCTTCTCTTGATACATCTCCTTTTAGTGACAAAAGTATCTTGGTGAAGGAAGGTACAATCGTTGAGAATTATGAACATCTTTCTTGTCCTTATCCTCATCCCCTTAGGGAAGATATCATAGCACAAGAGAATGAGATGGTAAAGGATGATATATTGGTCTTAGATAATCAAATATTTAAGGTCTATAACAACCCTCTTTATGATCCTTCCCCTACTTATCCTATTTTGGAAGATATTAGGGAACAAAGGAATAAAATCATAAGTGATCATGGGGTTGATGCAAGAAGTTGGGTACACAAAAAACTCAAAAAGTGGAAATATTTTTGCTATTTTTCAGAATTTGTTACACTTGGACTGAAAATTTGAGGCACTTCCACAATGAATCTTAAAAAAAGTCAGTAATATGAAATTTATAATTTTGAATCTAGTTTCCAAATATGTAAATTATTAAAATACCCAATTTATAGAAATTAAATTTTGATAAAGATCTATAAAAACCACTTTTTAAAAGTCCCTATTTTTTAACCATACCAAGCAGGTGTACGAACAACACTTTTTGACCCAAATAAAATTATTTTGCTAATTACTTTTAGGAAAAGAGAGCTAACAACATGAAGTTTGGGCTGGATTTTTTTTTGTAATTTTTGGTTGAATATTTTTTTTTTAATTAATTTTTTATTGGCCTTAATTGATGTTTTTTCAAATCAACGTGTACGGACAACATAATTGGACCTAAACAAAACATTTTTTGACTCTTTTTTTTCATTGTGTAGAGAATTGTCTGAAGTTTGGGACCATATAATTTTTTTTACAAGAAACTCAACCAATACAAAGTTATTAAAAAACCAAAAAAACTGATCTTTCAAGTTTAAGGCCTAGTTTTCTTAGAAATTAATTAAAAAATAGCAAACGTAATCCAATTTTAACAAAAATTATATATTAGAAAGTAGACATTGTGTTCTCTAATGGGTTTTAATTTTATAGACTAATTCAGAAAAAAAGTCTATCATCTATGTTGTCAAAATTGGACATTCTTCTTCAATTTGCCTTAGTTTTTTAGTTGCAGGTCAAAAGCTAAGGCTCAGATTGCCAAGCCTTTCCCAAGCCTAAAACCGGGGCTAGATTTGGTGTGGGAGATCAAATTTTAAATAATGCGTACGCGTTATTTAAACGAAACGCGTACGCATTTCATATCGCATACGCGTTACGTTTTGGTCGTTGCCAAACCGTAACGCATACACGTTATGAAACGCGTACGCGTTTTTAAAATATAATACGTACATGTTTCATAACGCGTAAGCGTTTCTATAATAGTCATTTTTACTAATTTGAAAAATACTGGTAAAACACGATTTTCCTGCAACATTCTTTTTCTGTAGTACGGTCCGAAAGTGTCATTTTCTGTGTTTTTTATTGCAAATTTGTCTTGTGTAGGGCATATTCTATTCAAATTGTTGGAAGAGTAAAAGTGCAAGTTAAATTTTTTGAAGTGGAATCAAGTGCAAGAACTTTTTACAAGAAGATTTAGAAAAAGTGAATTTTTGGATGTACTCAATGATTTTGTACTTCAGATTTTATAGAAAAAATAATTTTCATAGTACATAGTTTTATTTGAATATTTGAAGGAGGTGGCAATTTTAAAATAGGTTTTTTGAATTATTGTTTTTTTCATCAAAGAGGGTTTGGTAACCATGGGTGATAAGAAAATAAAAAGAAAAAGATGTAGGAAGGTAATGACACTTGAAGAAATTCAAGCAAATAAAGACAAGGAGGCAAAAAGACAAAGGGAAAGGAGAGAAAGGATTCATCAAATGAAAGATTTGGAAGCATCTAGTTCCAAGAATGTCGAAGAGGAAGCCATGAATGATGAAATCAATGTAGATGGTGCAAATGTGGAGATGGTGAATATGGAAGAAAATGCAACTATGGAGACAAACCCAACTATGCCTTCAACTTCAACTTTGAATGATATGCAAACAACTTTGGGTGTGTCTTCAAATCCACCTCCCAATGATATGGAAAATGTACCTATTCAAACAATCTATCCAGGTATGTCTTCAAACCCAAGTTTTTATAATATTGATATTGCTTGTTTAGAAGAAGCTGGATACACAATTGATGAGATCAATAATACTAGGGTTGAAACAATACAGAAACAAGAAAATGATGAAATTATATCTTATGAGAATGTAAATGAGAATGAAATCCCTAATATTGATGAAAATGAGAATGAAATCCCTTTTACATTTGAAAATGAAAATGAAACCCCTTGTGTGAATGAAAATGAAACTCCATCTATGGATGAAGGTGAAAATGTTTTTTTAACAATTGAAACAAATGTGCTAGATAACCTTCGTGGTAAAGTTTCTTCAAGACAAATTAGAAATTATGGAAATAAAATATATAAAATATTTTTTTATAGAAAGAAATTAGGATTCCAATGTCAACTCATGGTGCAATTGATGAGAATGTTTAAAATGAGAAAAGTGATGAAAAAATTAGGTGTTTTTGTAAAACCAAAAAAGAAAGATGATTCAGTAGAATAAGTCATATCTAGTGTTGCTAATGCTATTGATGTTATTGGTAAGAAAAGTCGATCAAAAGATAAGAATGCGGCTCACCGTGCAATAACAACTGCTCTAGTTGATAAAACAACTTCAAATAAAATAATGTTAAGTAAAATTAGTAAATGTATAAACTTAAATCTTAGAAATTTGATAAGAGCTGCTAAAAGAAGAGAAAGTATTGAAAAAGATCCTATTAATCAATGTTGGAGTTTTAGTGGTAGGCTCCCAAGATCATACATGAAATTAACTAATGAAATTAAATCTTTAATCAAAAATTTTTGGTATGATAATACAAGAGTATCACCTAACATTAGAGATGTCTTAAAATTAAGGGTGGGTTCCAAAATTTGTGAACCTCATCCAAAGCATCTCTTATATATGATTCAAACTGAATTATATAAAAAAAAATTAGATGCTTCAATCTTACCATTGAATATTAGCATAAGTCAAAGATCATTCGAAAAGTGTAAACCTTGGTATGTTAGAATTAATAAGCAACGAATCTCTTGTTGTTGTAAGACTCATGTACAATTTCATTATTATTATGATATATTTCGATATATATGATGCACTTTGCATGCTAACCAAATTATGTAGGACATTTGTGGTATTACTATGCCACCTGAAAGAATCAAAGATTTTATAGCAGGTTTGTTTTGTAATCCCTCTTTAAATGGAAACTCATTTTTTTTAAAAGGATGCATTTCTGGAGAATGCGATAGATGTGGTAACTTTTCATTATTAGGAGAATGTATGCATGAAAGTAGTTTAGATGAATTTGGAAAACAATTAGTGGATGTAAAAAAATTTAAAAATATTGAGTATTCTTTAAAAGATGGTAAAATTGGAAGATGTGTTGAGCTAATTGTGGAAAAAGTTAGTGTGCATGCTTTTATTACTGAATTTAAAGATAAGTTTGTACCTAAATATGTTCAACACTCTCAGAATGCTCATTGGCTTGATAATCAATTTTGTTTATGTAAAAACATATTTCCAATTGGAACTATATTGTCAATTGTTGATTTTGCTGAAAATTATACTCTTGCTCCACAAGAAGAAACTCAATCACAATATTATAATTCAGTGCAAGTAGCTATATTTGTTCACATTGTTTATAAACATGCTGAATATAGTACAAAAGATAATAATTTTTTTTTGAAAGAGTACCATTTTTATGTAAGGGATAATTGATTACATTCATCTAAGTTTGTACAATATTGTTTTAATATATTTAATAAAAATTTAAAAGAGAGAGGAATTCAAATGCTAGAACATCTCATATGGTCAGATAATTGCACGGGTCAATTCAAAAATGCTAGAATGTTTTATTGGCTATGTAGAGTTCATAAGGAAAATAATATCCAACACATATGGAGTTTTTTTGAAGCTGGTCATGGTAAGGGAGAACACGATGGAGCAGGTGCATGTGTAAAAAGAGCTCTTGCTAGAGAGCAACTAAAATTTGAGGATGCTGCAAAATTTAGAAATGCACGTGCAATTGTAGATTGGTGCAATACCAAATTATCTACAAGAACAAGTGAGAAATCAATAATTCGACGCTTCTTTTGGTTAGTTGAAGAAAATGATATTTTTTCTCGACAGGATTGTGAAACAATTAATGGAAGTGCAAAATGGCATTCATTTAAGAGTTCAAATGCAAACACATGGACAATATGGACAAGGGAGTTGGCATGCTATTGTCAATTTTGTATTGTAGGTGATTGGTAGGCATGTGAAAATATGGAATGGGTCAAACAATGGCAACAAAGAGCTTTAACGCCTACATCGACACATGTTAAACATGAAATGACAATTGAAGATAATCAAGTGTTCGCATCAGATGATTATGATCGTGTTTCAGATCTTGTACAAGAAGGTACATTATTTATTGAGTTGAATTTTGTATGTATGCATGTTTATATGAGTTAAATATAAGTCACTTTTTATTGAATTTTGTATTTATTTTTGCAAGACATGTGTATGCTGTTGTTGCACCTCAAGGGAATGAAGAGCAGACAGAGTACTGGTTGGCTAGATGTGTTGAGAGAAAACATAAGTTGGTACATACTAGAGTGGATGATGACAACTTTGAGTATCCAACTGGTTCAGTGGTTGTTGTTGGCACCTGGCTTCAAAAATATTTGATGAGAAAGAATGGCTTGCCTGCATTTGAAGATTATGAAAGACACAAGAAGATTATGCATTATTCACATTTGATTTTGGCAACCAATATAAAACTAGTTAGATATCAAGGGAGGCCTGCTAATAAAGTTTTATGGACAATTTCAATGGATGATCACGAGACAATCATAGATGCATTAAAAAAAAGAGAGGATGCAGATGGTACAATAGAGTAAATAAATATTGGTAAGCATATCTAGTCGTATATATATTTAATTGATATATATATATATTTGTCTTTAATCATTTCCTAATTAAAGTTTTATATCATTTTTTGTTTCAGGTCTCCCAAAATTAGATGCTTTACAAAAAAGAGAGGAGATGCACATATATTACAATGGAATTTGAATCTAGAGACAGGTAACTATATATAGTTCTAGATACATTTAATTGATACTTTATAATTGATTTCATATCCCCTTAAGCCATTCTCTTAAAACCCCTTAAGTCATCCTCTTATGTACCATTAATCCATCCTTTTGCAGCCCCTTAAGTCATTCTATCAACTACCATTAATCCATCCTCTTAGGACCCCGTAATCCATACCCTCATATATCTACCCTTAATTTGTCCACTTGCATCCACTTAAGTCACTCTCTCAACACCTCTTAATTCATCCTCTTAGGACCCCTCAATCAATATCCTCATATATCTACCCTTAATCCACCCTCTACATCATCCTTTAACTCAATTTAGGGTTTTAGGTTTAACTCATTCTATCAACTCCCCTTAATCCACCCTCTTGCATCCCCTTAATCCACCCTCTTGCATCACTTTAACTCATTCTCTCTCAACTCCCCTTAATCCACCCTCTTGCATCCCCTTAATCCACCCTCTTACATCACTTTAACTCATTTTAGGGTTTAGGGTTTAGGGTTTAACTCATTCTATCAACTCCTTAATCCACCCTCTTGCATCCACTTTAACTCCTCCTATCAACTCCCTTAATCCACCCTCTTGCATCCCTTAATCCACCCTCTTACATCACTTTAACTCATTTTAGGGTTTAGGGTTTATGGTTTAACTAATTCTATCAACTCCCTTAATCCACACCTCTTGCATCCCCTTAATCCACCCTCTTACATCCGCCAGACTCATTTTATCAACTCTCCCTTAATCCACCCTCTTACATCACTTTAACTCATTTTATCAACTCCCTTAATCCACCCTCTTGCATCCCACATGAAATCCACTCTTACATCAGCTTTAACTCATTTTGTAAGACTCCCCTTAATCCACCCTCTTGCATCCCTTCAACTCATTCTATTAAGCTCCTTAATCTACCCTCTTGCATCCCTTAATCCACTCTTACATCCTTTCAACTCATTCTCTCAACTCCCCTTAATCCACCCTCTTGCATCACTTTAACTCATTCTATCAGCTCCCCTTAATCCACCCTCTTGCATCCCCTTAATCCAACCTCTTACATCGCTTCAACTCATTCTATCAACTCCCCTTAATCCACCATCTTGCATTCCTTCAACTCATTCTCTCAACTCCCCTTAATCCACCCTCTTGCATCCCCTTAATTCGTCCTCTTAAAGGACCCTTAAGTCATATCCTCTTACATCTCCTTAATCCTCTTAGGACCTGTTAAGCCATATCCTAGGGTTCATGAGATGCATCCTCTTAACTCCCCTTAAGGAATTCTCTTAAGACCCCCCCTTAAGCTATATATCCTCTTAGGTCCCCTTAATCCATCCTATGGCTAACATCATTTGAATTTGTATGGAATTTACTATATGCAGTTCTTTTCTTGCATGAATTTTTTACTTAAATGACTCGTAAAAATTGTAGTTACTTACATTAATTATTTTTGCAAGTTCTCATCAAGTCGGTCTACAATGTGATTGTTGAACTGAAAAACTATTTTATCTAGAGACTATGTAAATATCAATTTTTGGTATTCACCTAAAAGTTGATAAGCTTTAATTGTATCTACATGCACATATATGTTTCATCATGTTATATAGTTGTACATTAAACTTCTTGATGTACATTATATATGTTTGTTCGATGTCACTTTTTAAATATCTTATTCAAATTGTATAGATTATACATATTTCATGTGTCTTCTATTTACCACATTTTATATAATTATTCAATTGTATAGATTATACATTAAATATACATACAAGGAGATGGTTTTTTTTTTATTGATTCAAATATTTGCTATGTAATTGGAAAATAGTTAGAATTACTTGCCCTTAATTTATTATGAATATGATTTAAGAAACTATTTAAGGAATGTTTTAATTTGTCACCTAACCATGTGATAAGTTATATATATATGAAATTTGATTCTAGATAAGAATTATTATATAGTGCATGTATTACTTGAAAATTTGATAAAATATAAATATATAGATATGTATATAAATGCATATAATTATGAAAATGAACATAACATGATCTCATAATTGACTGCATATATAATCATCATATTAAAGTCAACTGATATAAATAAACACACATATATGATAATAACATGTTCAAAATAAAACTAGAGATCTAGATAGTCCATAAAATTTATATGTCAAGTCCAACACATATATTGAAATGAAACTAGAGGTTTGTAGTCCATAAAATATAAAACTATCTAACTCTCAGGCTGATCGGTCAAATCAAGTCTCCTCTTTGTTCCACGTTGACTAGATGTACCTGCATCATGCTGTAAAAGAGTTCAAGAAACTCGAAATTAGATTTAAATTTATTTAGAAATTTTGATATAATTAAACATATTTAAAATTGAAAATATAAAATTTTAGATAAAAAAAACTAATTAAATATCGACTAAATATAGTAAAAATGATTTCTAGTATGCATAAATTACCATATGGTCATGTGAATCAACTGGCACATTTTCTTCAACAGGTAACATAACTGTCTGTTGAGAAGATGCAAATGCCTGATCCACTATATCCTGCATATTCATATAAAGCAAACAATATGTGAAAACCTTGATATATATATATATATATATAAAATGTTCGTAAAAATTGTATAGGAGATTTAAAGTAAAGTTTACAACCTCGAATGATATGACCTCATGATCACGCACCTGAGATTGCCCATGAATAGATGTCAATGATGTCTCAGGTGCGCGGCCCGCCATGGTTATCTCATCAAATCCCTACATATAGATGTACAACAGTTCATATAGATCATTCACACATGTGTATGTAAATGAAAAAATTAAATTAGATCTATGATGTGTATTTAATTTAAACTTAACAAACTTTTGAAAGCACACACCTGAGCTGATGATGTCTCAGGAGCGCTCACCACTGTAACTTGTGGCTCATCAATACTAGGAATAGTATGACTTCCCTGCATCTAGATATAATATATCAATTCACACATGTGTACAAATTCAAATTAAATTATATATATATATGGACACACAAATTATTTAATATATTTTGGTTCAAGTACCTGTTGAAAAGGTGAGCCCAAATCTACAGCACTCAACATATACACACGATGATGATATTGAGTTCCGGGCATCACGTCATCATGCGTCTATACACCAAACACAAAATTATTGAATTAATATTATATTATATATATAGTTTGATGTTATTATTTACATGAATTTTTTACATTTCAAACTTGAATTAAATTTAAGTTCAAAAGATGAA